>MJUT01042310.1:46126-65193 GCA_002080005.1 Gigantidas platifrons | reverse complement strand
GTGATTTTGTGTCTATGAATAAATGTTCCTACAGCGCATGATCATATTATTATAAACAAATATGGCGTCAGTGTTTCCAAACATTTTTACTTTCATTTTGATGGTGTATTATTAAAAGTATCAAGGTAAGTTATCAATAAAATTATGTCGGGTAGATTCTATGACGTCATTACAAGCTTACGTCATATTTTACGTGAATTTAGGTGGCGTCTGTCAGTTGAAATAAAGCGTAAACAAAAGCAATGGGGAAATCAAAAGATTTGTCATCAGATGTGAAAACTATCATTATACCAAATTATGAAACTGGAAAATCGTATTCCGAGATAGGTAGAAATCTTCAGCTAAACAGGGCAACCATGTATGCAATGGTAAAAAGATATTATGAGCGAGGTGACATTGAAAATCGACCGCGAAGAGGCAGAAAGAAAAAGCTGGACGACAGGGATACTCGCAAGCTCTTAAGATTAGTTAAGAACAATAGATCATTGCCATTGCAGGACATAACCAGAAAGTTTAATGAAAATCGGGAAGATGTATTTTCTAGCATCACTGTTAAGACATTGTTTGTACGGAAATAATTTCCACAGGCGAGTTGTACGTAAAAAATATTAGAATCCGAGAAGCAAATGTAAGAGGCCACCTTGCTTAGGCTCGAGGAAAGAGATACTGGACTGCAGAAAGGGACTGTTGGTGAAAATAATCGTGTTTTCGTATGGCGAAAACCAGGTGAAGAGTGGCTACCTCAATGTCTCAGTCCAGGCTGTAAAGCCAAAAAGAGTTTGATGATTTGGGGTTGTATTACATTCAATGGTGCTGGCACTTTAACGACCGTGAATGGAAACATTAATGCTGCAAAATATATAGAAATACTGGAGGACAATCTATGGTCCGTAATTGTGCATCATTATCCAGAAGAAAATTACATTTTTCAAGACGATAATGCCCCTGTTCATAGGGCTCGAAGTGTGCAAAATTACAAAACACAGAACAATATATAAAAAATGTAAATGGAATGTTTTGGCCGACACAATCTCCGGATGCGAACATTATTGAAAACTGGCTCCCATTGAAGAATTCACTGCAGAAACGGCTTTACCGTGTTCACAATGTTATCGACATGGAGCGCGAAATCATGGACATTTGGCGGCTCAATTGTACTTGGCGACAACAACCCTAACCCTAATTTAGGGTTGTTTTCGCCAAGTACAATTGATGCCATTTGGCAAACCAGGGGTGTGGAATTACCATGCCCGACTCGTCCGACTCGTACATAGAACCTGCCGGACAAGTAGATTTTCCTGGCTAGCTTGTCCGGGGACAAGTAAAAATCAACAAATAAAAATAATTTCTAATTATGCATAAAGTACTCTGGGAAGACAATTCCTCAAATGATATTATATCGTAAATATTGACGGTTATGACCCCGTGGAACCAGTAATGACGCACCTTAGCAGATAATTGTTTGTTACCGTTTGACGATAGATTGTTGTTTTAAAATTTCTGCATACAAATAAAGAATTTATTCTTTTCTATCGATTTAATTTTCAATATGATTAATAATTATTTTGTTTTCATGCCGTTTTCTTGGTACACAGGTAATGTGTTTACATTTTGTTCAGGGACCGGAAATGACGCACTCCTATTCTATCACTATATTATCACTACAGCTTACCTTGCTAATAAAAAAAAATGCTTCCATTCGAAACCACTGTCTTTGACGAATTTCCAAAGTTGTAAAATCCAAACAACAACATCCAAATTAACAACTTAAATGTCAAATCTGACAGCACTGTCCATAATGAACGTCCATTTTTTTTAGTAAGTTACAGTATGGTAAAATCTATGAATTCAATATTTTAGACATGTTTAACATGATATATTTTAAATACTGATCAGTGAAAAATGTCACAACTGTATTAAAATAATTTTCAGTTCTATTCATTAGTTCTTAATTGCTCCAAAGAAAAGATTTATTTAAACAGTTCTTAATTTCTGTATGCCATATTTCGTAATATTCATTGAAAATTATATAAGCGATTGCCACACTTTGACAGTGTATATTTTTTTAGTATGGAATGCTCACCACATGACAGTCAAGTGACCTAATATGCCCAACCAGCCTGTCAGCAGACGGAAACTTTTGACAACACTTTGAAGGGTTTTAGGCCAATCGTGGGTCTATTTTTGTAAACGATCTTTTGGACTTAGGGAAAAATGGTGGTTTTTATATAGATAACAAAACTAGATGATTTCTAACCTTATTTATGGTTGATTTCCACATGTTGTGGGATACAACAGCGAACAGTGCCGTCAACGTGAAGAAACCTCAAATCTCTGAGGTCATAGGTTTTGCGGTTCATAAATAAAACCCGAATGCATCTCGGTGCGTCATTTCTGGTCCGCGTCAAAATAGGTTCCAGCACGATATAGATAAATGTTGTGTTTTTTTTTATTGGAAACGATCACGTCAGTGGTGTTCCGAAAACAGCTAAAAATAACCAGAATTGTACAAGTTCTAAGTTGAGTATTACGACCCGATTGCAATGATAATTGTACTGCATTTACTTAACGATAACCGGGACCATGTAACAGGTTTTTACTGGAGTTCCGAATGTGACGTTTCCTTGCTTGTCTATAGCTTTTCATAAACAAACAGGGCCTTACATCCGTGAACGTATAATACAAATCGGGTTGCAGTCGTTACAATGGACAAATATTTGATAATAAAAAAAAGACTGGGAATGATTCTGGCCACAATGAACATCACGAGAAAGTTAAACGCAAAACTCTAGCGGAAAAGGACACAAAATGTGAGGGAAAACACCCAAGTGGCTAGCCGATTTCTCATGTTTACTGCTGGATTCTGATGGTGTCTCATATTGAAATATCTGCAGAATATACTCTGATTTTGCTGACAAGAAATCATTAATGTTTATTGGAAAAATTGTGGACAGAATGGATACCTATCTTCCCACCAGTCATCTGCAAAGTATGAAGACACCACTAAAACTAAATACTAGTACATGACTGTTTTGATTGATAAATCCATTGTCAATGAACTTCATTGATATGAGATTTTTTTTCAACACAACTTATTCTGTACCTAAAAACAACCAGCTATTCTCTGACTGCATATTCCTATCTGAAATCCAAATTTAGAATGGTCTTCATTTGGGCAGTGATCACTTAGGCAGGGATGTTTGTGTTAACTTTATTAAAACTACAATGTATATTTCAAATTTTACGCAATGATGTAATAGACAATATAAACAAGTTCAATTTAGCAACTGTGTTTATAAGTATCAAATACTTGTACAAAAAATTGGACAAGTAGGATTTTGTCCAGACAAGTAACTTTTTTCAGATGACTTGCCCAGGGACAAATAGAACATTTCAGTATTTCCACACCCCTGCAAACCATTTCATGACATTACATTAGGAACTTGTACAGGTCACTTCCAACATGAATGCTGAAAATAATAAGGTCCAAGGGCTACATAACCAAGTATTGAGGTGAGTCATTTATTTTTTCTTGATGTTATGAAACTTAGAAGTGCATGTTAAGTTTACTTGTTGTACGACGTCCGTCATATTTGTTTATAATAATATGATCATACGCTGTAGTTACCAGGATTAGGAAGTAATCTTCAGCTTTGAAGTTTAACCATTTATAACAAAAGAAGTCTGCAATCCAATAAATCGTGTGGCAGTGAAAACATTAGGTAGATCTACATACAAAGTGTAAAAGTACCAGAAGCCAAGTCAGAACAGTATAAAAACTCTTTCTTTGTTAGAACGGCTATAGATTGGAGCAACCTAGAAGACAACATAGTGAAGTCTAAAACAACAGAAGACTTCAAGACAGCAATTCTTAGCTGTCAGCGTGACTAAATCAGCGCTCTCTCTACCCGTTGTATTAAAGCCCAGCAGGGATACTACAACGTACTCATACAGATACAGATCCACAAATACCACAGCTTAAAGGTGAAAACTTCCTGAAAAAATAAACCATTTGTTTACATTTTTAACTGGGTTTTTTTTTCATCATTTGACATTTATTTTACCATCGACTACATGGGATTGTTATTGATATTGTGTCCAGTGCTTGTGATATATGATACAAATTTTATAATTTGACAGGCCCCTGTACATGTGTTACAGACGTGTTAATTTTTCGTCATTATGTAGTTTGTTTGCTACATAACCACTCATTTTCACTTTACTTTTTAAATTGACTGGATTTTCTTCCTGTTTCTAGGCCTTTACCGACAAGGAACCAGTTGTAGCATTTGTAGTTATGGGACCCATGTAGGAACTGGAAACAAACAAATCCGAAATATTTGACAGGAGTTATTTTCTTGAAAACATAGAATTACGAGTCTACATATATTTATCAAATGAAGCATTTCCAAAATAGAGCTCAAAACGTCACTCACTCACAGCCACCTGTCTCTATCAAACGTGATACCTTACCTTACCGGGAAGTCTTTTACCGCCCTTTAAGGACAACCTCTTTCGAGTGTTGGGGTCTGGGGGTTCACCTCCACCAATTCAGGAATGGCATATTCCGAATCCTCTACCATCAAATGAATTAAAAAATATCGCATGCACTGTACACTATACACTTGTAAGAGTTAAAATTCATAAAATCTAAAAGTCTATTCAGACACTTCCGTGTAGCTCCGTGATATACATTTGTATATTGTTGTAAAATGTCACTTACTTCCTCTTTAGGTTCAATAACCTGGAACGCGCCGTGTGTAGGTCGAAGCACAATCTTCTAGTGAGTTTGTGGATTCTTTCAGTATATTCCTTATCACTCTCCTTTGGTTCTACAATATCTTTACGGAATTTTAATTCTGAAGTACAGTCCATTATAATCTGGATCTAATTACTACTTGGTAGCTCCATGAAGTCCTTTGTGGTTGCCTCATGAAATATGACGGATAAATCATTTATATAAGAAGATCGTATTAATTGTAGGCATACGCATCTAAGAATGAAATGTTCTACATCTTCATCCTCAGTATCACATAATTTACAGGTCGGTTTTTCATTATGAATAAATTTAGTTCTCTTCTGTTGCAAGATATATGAACCGGTAGCTAATTGGAATTTTGTGGCAATCAACATCACTTCTCTGTGCGGATTAGATTAATTGTCTTTATGTACAATCCAGTGACATCTGTTTGGAGTAAAGCTTGAGTAATCGAGATATTTCCAGGAGGAATACAATTCACAATCTGAGATTAATCTGCTTTTCCAGTACTCATTAGTCTGAGTCTGTATTAATTTCTTCCACCCTAGTTTACACATTGGATTAGATAAATATTCCAACGGATGTTGAAGCCCATATTTCAGTAAAGTCCGTTTGATGAGATTAAACCAACGGGGTCAGGTCATTATTCCGACAGCCCATTATTCCGACAGACCATTGCTCCGACGGCCCATTATTCCGACAGCCCATTGCTCCGACTACTCATTTTTCCGTCAAAAATGGTCAAAAGTAGTATAATTATCTTAAAACCTGTTTTTTTCCCTTCTATACATAACGGAAGACCGACTGTAATCTTTATACTCACTGGGCGGATTGTTTCTGTATTAAACTAAAGGGTAAATATGGGGTCCAAAGTCAAATGTCATGGTGCTAGCAGATTCCTTACATCATGACGAAAAGAGAAATCTCAGTACCAATTTCGGATGGTCTAACACCTCTATACATTTTGGATTTAATCATGAAAAGTTTACACCGCCACCGTTACGCGAGACGACACAAAAATTATTGAAGGGAGGGGGGGAGGTAATTTCTTGCCCTGATTTTTACCGAAAGAAAAATATGTCCGGACGAAAATCCCAGCCCCCGCCCCCTAGCCTTTTCCCATCCAAAAAAAATCAAATGGTCCGTGCCTAAATTGCATGAAATTTTAATATTATTTTGAAATTTTGAAATAAATTAAACGAAAATGGAAAATGAATTATAATTCGAAGGTAAAAATGTGGGAAGGGATCGGAGCACATTCGTGTCTGAAAATAAAATCTATTTGGCCTAAAAATCACATTTGAGTTCTCGATCATACAACAAACAAAGTAGACAATTTCAGTTCAGAGGTTTTTAATAACAAATTATTATTTACCATAAATGTAAACCTTTACCTCCACTGCTGCCGAGTGACCATTTTGAATATCTGTTTACCACCAATGCAGTAAAGGACATTCATGTACTGGAAGATATATATCACGCTTGGTTTTGATTCCTCAAGCCATTTTTCAGAAAAAAAAGTTTGGATTTGTGGATTTAGTTCTATTTTATATTGTTGGAAAAATGGGCCGTCGGAGTAATGGGCTGTCGGAATAATGGGCTGTCGGAATAATGGGCTGTCGGAATAACGGGCTGTCGGAATAACGGGCTGTCGGAGCAATGGTACGCACCCCAAATATACATGTATTCAAATTTAGTTTTCCTATGGTTACATATACGATTTTCATTTCATTTCAAATCACATTTTATTCCAAAAATCTTATCCGATTTATGCCAAATTTCTAAACAAACTGACAATGTATAAATTATATTTACCTGTCTAGTTTTAGGAATCAAAAGACTTTTGACATTAATTCAATTATTATATTAGGATAAGATAGTAAATTAAAATACATTCTAATTTGAATTACACATTTCATCAAATGCTGAAATCGGAAAATCATACTGGTATTTACTTTTTTCAATTAAGATTGCTGAGTTAAACAAGAATCGAAATGATCCAGTGTCTCCTCATAAAATATTCGCTAATATCTGTTAAGAGGTCCGCTTGCACAAAATTTGTAAACAAAAAATGAAAATGCGATTCAATGTTGAATATTTAGCGAATAAACTAATGATACGTGACAAAGTACTTGTCCCCAACTGGTCAATGATTAAATTCCTATTGATTGGCAATTATGTGGAATGTTTGATCTTTTGACAATGTCAAAAATAAAAATGACAACGTCAAAAATAAAAATTGTGTCAAATGATGCAGTGAGGTGAATTATCTGGTACACTGTATAATGAGATTTTCAGATTGTACGTGGGGTACTTTAAAATGGCTACAAGTTAGTAGAGTAGTACGACACACTCTGTCCGGGAACGTCTTCCGGACAATTGCTTCCTTAATCTTTCCGACGACGATGAAAGTTTTCGACAATCAGAATGTACATCTAGGTGCTCACTCTTGCATTGTAAGAAAAATATTATTTTCAAGTTTCGAGGTTCCGACCATGAAATTTCGTGGTTTGCAAGACCTTTGTCTACCCTTTCGAAATGATAACTTTATATAAAACATTGCCCAATCTGGGTTGAGCAAATTCGTACAAACAAAGTATATTAGAGAGTAAACATTCAAAAACTTAATCCCTTATATTTATTATTTTGGCAATTTTTTTTTATTGATTTTTATCCCAGAAATGGTAGTGGGTTCGGAGTGACCGAACTGCCTGTTTTTTCTGACCGAATATTTTTTTTCTGACATGGCCTTCGGCTAGACACATTTCGTCAAGACTGTTAGCCATCTATTAGACCGCATAATTCTGTCTTAAAAATCGATGAAAATGAGAAAGATAACGATTTTTGAGACGGCATTATTCGGTCTAACAATATACTGGTTGGTGACTTGCATGATCTCTTATAAGCTGTTAGGCACCGATCATTTTATTACTGGAGGTGTGGGCTGCAATTTTTTGAGGGGGGATCCATAATTGTCTGAAAAAAATTGTTATCTCCAAGTTTGTGCAAAAAAAATTATTTGCCTCTTTCCCTGAACGCACGGAAACTTGTCCAATTACTTAAGTGTAAACACAATTTGTGTGAACAAATTATTACTTTCTATTTACATATTTTTTTTAATCGCACATGAAAATCCCACCCCCACTTTTGTCAGTAATGAAATGGTTTGTGCCTTACAAGTTTTATGCTACAAGGATCATTCTTATCATTCGTGGAACAACTTTTTACGCAAAGTGCATTTTCAATGCAGTGGAGACACTTGTCCATTGTTGAAGACTGCAAGGCGACCTCCGTATGAGACTGTATTTTTCTGTATCGTATTGGTGATAGGCTCGTATGAGTTGTCACATAGACATTTATTACACATCTCAATATTTCTCACTGTTTTCTTATCGAGTCTCCGTAATTCAAAGTAAACCGTTTCGGTGTTGTAATGTTAGCGTGTTCGCCTCGAGTGCGGTAGATCGTGGGTTCGAGTCGCGGTCGGGTCAAACCAAAGACTATAAAATTGGTATTTGTTGCTTCTCCGCTAAGCACGCATACATTGTATGTTATATGTAAAACTTCTGGAAACATTTCAAAGAGACTGTCAGGCGTCATTCCATTGGTATTACAAAATCTTGAAGAAAATGGCGACATAGAATCGTCTATAGGCAAAGACATCAATTTTCCAACAGTTGTCAAGAAAAGCAGAAACGATGTAGATGTGAGGGTTTGTGGATTTTTTAGATTCAGTAATTAGTTAATCCACAGAAAGTACAATCCATACGTTGCTATAACTGATAATAACTTTTTGTTCAATCACATTGACCGAAATACACAGCACAAAATAAATAACAATTACAAACAGCAAAAGCATGCATGCATTTTAAAAAGCACTCATAATAGCAAATACGAGTACATCTTAGTTTTTTTGGTTACATATGCACATCTGAGATTTAGTTGTACATTGTATTATTTCAGTTAAGTTTTGGTTTTATTGAACGCTAAAACAATTTCTAAAGAAATGAACAACATAGAATATGAGAGCATGAAATATCACAATTATAGTACTAAAAAATAATTAAACAACAGAACAAAGAAAAATTAAACTAAAAACTGAACATCAAAATATAGTTTTTGTTGAGTCGAAAATTTTGGTTTTCAGTTTTTCGTTTAGTTTGTTTTTGTTCTGTTGTTTTATCATTATTTCTTTTTATTATTATTTTCATATTGTTTATTGCTTGCTTGTTTGTGTGTGTGTTTTTTTTTTTAATTTGATTTTGTCATGTCTCACTGGATTGTGTTTCTATCTACTACCCACGCACTTCAGTAGTTGATAATATTACAAATGAACATATTGAATTAAACGAAGAATGCGAAGCTATGTTAAATTCTGAAATTACTGAGCAGGAGATTGAAGTTAGTATTAAATTGTTGAAAAATAATAAAGCTGCAGGATACGATCAAATTGTAAATGAGTATTTGAAGGTATCGAATCCAAGACTTATATCTATTTATTGTAATATTTTTAATATTGTGTTTAATAGTGGAGTTATTCCAGAAAGTTGTTCAATTGGAATTATACAACATATTTACAAAAATAAGGGGGACCCAAAAGACCCAGATAATTACAGAGCTATTACTTTGGTCAGCTGTTTGGGTAAACTATTTACTGCTATTATTAATAACCGCCTTGCATTACTAGCAGATGAAATAAATATGATTTCTGAATGTCAAACCGGTTTTAGGAAAGGATATTCCACTATCGACAATATATTTTCACTTCATGCACTTATATCGCTGTATTTTTCGCTTGGTAAAAAATTGTTTTGTTCATTTATAGACTTCCGAAAGGCTTTTGACACTGTATGGAGAAAAGGACTTTGGCAAAAATTACAGAAGTTTGGTATCCATGGGAAATGTTTTGATATTATTAAAAATATGTATAAGAATATAAAATCCTGTGTTAGAAGCCAAAAGCGATGTTCAGATTTTTTCCCATGCTTAACAGGGGTCAGACAAGGGGAAAATCCTTCCCCTATCCTGTTTTCTTTATTTCTGAATGACCTTGAAGAATTCTTAAAATCTTTAGAAGGCATCCCTCTTGTTAAAATAAAAGAACAATGTATGAGTGAAATAACCATGTATGTAGAACTATTTATTCTAATGTATGCTGATGACACAGTTTTGTTAGCTGAGTCTTCTGATGATTTACAAAAAAACTTAAATATTTTTAATATTTATTGTAAATCATGGAAATTATCTATAAACTGTTCAAAGTCTAAAGTTGTTATATTTAGTAAAAGGAAAATGAAAAATTCACCAGTGTTCACTTTAAATGATGAAATTATTGAAATTGTAGATAGTTATTCATATCTTGGGTTGGTTATGAATTATAATGGATCTTTTGTAAAAACTAAGTCAAAATTAATAGATCAAGCTAGACGCGCACTATTTGCTGTTTATAGACGTATTAAAAACCAACCTATTCCAGTAGATTTACAATTGAAATTATTTGACAGTCTAGTTGAACCGATATTGCTATATGGATCAGAGGTTTGGGGTTTTGAAAGTACATGTTCGCTAGAAAAAATTAATTTACAATTTTGTAAAAAGATTTTACAGGTTAGAACAACAACGCCAAGTTATATGATTTACGGGGAACTTGGTTGCTTTCCTCTCTCAATAAAGATAAAACTGAGAATGATATCCTTCTGGAATAGACTCATTAGTAATGAAAACAAATTGAGTTCAAAACTGTATCAGTTAATGTATAAGTTACATATGAATGGAACAATTAATTTTAAGTGGATTTCCTTTGTTCAAAGTGTATTTAATGATACTGGACTGAGCTATGTGTTTGAATCTCAATTTCCAATATGTATGTCTTCTATAAAATCAGGGATAAAAGAACGATTACGTGATCAATTCATTCAAAAATGGTTTTCAGACTTGGATAACTCTGCAAGAGAATTTTATAAAGTTGTAAAAAAAGATTTTAAATTTGAAGAGTACCTTATTAGATTATCAAAACAAGACAGGATATACATAACCAAACTTAGAACTTCAAACTTGAAGCTTCCCATTGAAACCGGAAGATGGAATAATATATCAAAAGAATTAAGATTATGCACATTTTGTAATAAACAAATTGGAGATGAATATCACATTTTATTTACATGTACAAATGATAGAATTGTTCAATTAAGACAAAAACATATCCCAAATTATTATTGGAATCCACCTGTTATTTACAAGATGGAGGGTTTATTCAGATTATGCAATAACCAACTTATGATTAATATTTCAAGGTTTATAAAAAATATGTCACAATTATTATAGCTATCTTCAATATAAAATTATATGTATATGTATGTAATGTGTATGTACTTGTATATATATATACACTCATGCATGCATGTATATGTTAGTGTGTGTGTATGTGTATCTTTATATTATATTGATTGCATTCTTAATATTGTTTCAGTTTAGTTCGTCATTTTCTGTATTGTATTTAATGTTGTACCTCATGTTACACTGTATAGTGTCTGAGTGTTGTTCAATAAAGTTCTAAAAAGTTATTATAATAAAAACAAACAATTGGCAAAATATTTATTTTTAGACTAATTTATACTGTAAATTATGCTTACAACAGAAATTCTAAGATTTTCATCTTTCAATGTTTTCAAAATGTTTAACTTTGGTTGATGTTCATCAGGTTTCAATAGTTATAACCACATTTTCATAAACGTTGCAACTGTTTGTGGGATTTTATTTTTCACTTTTTACTTCAGTGTCGTCATTTTCTGGATGCCATTCGTCTATTACGATGAAATTATCGTCCTCATATTCGCCATGTACAATCTCATTTTCTAACACCTGATGTTCTGTTTCGTTGCTGTTCCTATTTGGATTATCGCCCGTTGTTAAATCATCAAATTTAAAATCGGTCTGTAACGGAGTGTCTTCTCTCGATTCTATTTCAGTTTTATCATCTATGAGATTCAACGACGGTTCAGATTTCACTTTCCTACTACCAATAGAAACTGAATCTCTCAATTTTATATCCTTAATATTACACAAATCTAAAGGTTCACTTTTCACTTTTCTTATTTCAAAATTTTCTTTCGAATGTTCTGTTGAAGAATAAAAATCATCATAATGTTCTGTTTTAACCTTTTTAACATCAAAGTCGTGACGTGGTTCATTCTTATCTTTTCTAACATCGAAGTCATCACGTGGTTCAATTTTAACTTTTCTAATATCAAAGTCAAAACAATGTTCCGTTTTAATTTTTCTTATATCAATGGCGTGTTTTATTCTATCTCCATAAACATCATATTGCTGTTTTGGCGTAACAGTGACATTTTTAAAGATGTCTTTCAGTTTAGAAATCAGGTTCTTCGTTAAAAGTGTTTTGTTTTTAATGAAAATTTCTTCCGATTTGCAACCAGTGTGCTTGTTTCCTGGTGATATCGGACTTTCATAGTTTTTCTCTTCTCTGTCTTTACAATTTCCGATTTTATGGTTCATATGACTGACCTCTTGGATACTTCTCACGAGACTACGGTTTGGCGATCGAGTTCCTGTCAATAAATCATTTTTCTTTATTTCATGGTACTTTGCATCTGATGTTAATCTTTTTCCATGGTACATCATGCCGCTTGTATCTGTATTTCCTGAGAAAGTCTGAATTATATCAAGACTTTCTGATAGCGTTGCATCAATGCAGTAATGCCCGCTGTAATAGTTTATTCTACTGTTTGTTTTATCCGGACCACTTTGATATCCACAACCTCTATCAGTCTCTAAAGAATTGAAAACGCCGCTTTCACTATTTAGATTTGACTTAGTAGATGTTGACATGCAGTATTCCTCTAGGTGTCTAACCTTATTACTGGCAGTTCCTATATTTGTGTCCTCGAAATGTCCAAACCTTTTGATCGGATCCGGAATGGGTATATGTTTTTTCACCGTTTGTCCAACTGTTTTGATGAAAGATGATGAACTGTTTTCTTCTGAGTTTCCCATCTTTTTCGTGAGAGCTGATGAACTCTTTTCTTTTGAATTTCTGTCCTTTTTTATAAGAGCTGATGAATTGTTTTCTTCTGAATTTCCAGTGTTTTTGTAGTCAATTGAACCGGTTTTCTTTGACCTTCCAATCATTGTAGTTTTCGTTGGTATATGCTTTGCCTTAGCATTTCCATGGATGAGCATATTTTCTGTCCTTTCTTTACGCTTGTGACGTTTATGTTCCCCTGTTTTACAACGATTCACGTTATCGCTATTTATCCTGATATTATCACTGCTCGATTTCTTTTCCATTTTGTCTTTAGCCATGATAAATTGTCCACTGGAAAATTCTTTATTTGAATCTAAGGTCTTGTTCGTATGATCACTAGCTCCCGTTGCATGCTTTGAATCTTTGTGGCGAAAACGTTTGATCTTTTCAGATGAATGTGAACGTTTGACGTCTTTAAAGTAACGCTTCTTTAGACACGTTGCATGTTTGGTGTAGTCATTTTCCATATCTCCGCCATTGTGCTGATTCTTCTTTCGTTCGGTGTTTACACTAACTTTCAGTGAATCAATTGTTGTGTTGACACTATCATGGGAATATGAAGTTCTGGCATCGTCACAGTAATTCTCTTTAAGGATCACAGAATGGTCTACAATTATCTGTACTCTTATTTCTGTGTATTGATAAACATTTCTCATATTAGTCCTATCCATTTTAAGTTGTGTCCGCTATGGTGTTATTAATGAAAGGTCAAAATCGCATCTGTTTTTTAGTCTATTTATAAACAACAATAACTGTAACTCAAAATGCCATTGTTCTTATAATTATACCCACTTCAAGGCGTCAACATGTCACCTGAGAGCATGTCACTATGTGTTCTTATACACTCAGGCGTCACCAATTATGGTTAATCCTAATTGGTGAGACACTGTTATTAACAGGTGACACCTTTCTGATCATTTTAACAAACCAGTGTTAATTGATCATGACAATTTATCAAAACCAAGGATTTGTATATCTAAATCCTTGCCAATTTTTGTCTGGATACTGTTAAATTGATATTTACATATTGAATACTTTATAATATTGTTTTATCATGAATATAATAATGAAAGTTTAACGAAAAATATTCCTTATTTATTAATTTAATTATATTTGTAACAGGAATGCATTATTTTCCTTTGATCTCTTAATTAATGCACGGTTCTCTGAGAGTAATAAAACTACAGCCCAGATGTAAATTGCACAGTATCTCGTATATGCCTGTCTTATTTCATAGTTCTTAGCTGTTGCTTACATTCTGGTATATAAACCATAAAAAGATCAAAGTAAAATAATGTATTCATGTTACAAATAAATTTATTTCATTGACAGCTATATTGTTTGTATATTTTAATCAAACAAATGTCTTAATTTCCACTTTAGTGAATGGGCGAGTGGTCATACAGAGAGACATGATAATGTCCCTGAGAAACGACAATAAAGCTCAGTAGTGGAAAGACCGCTTGTAGATTGCTTTAAAGGACATTCTCCCTACTCCCTCCAATTGTTATATAGTTAACAAACAACAGTAATTTTAATCTGATCCCCATACATCAAAATATAAGGGAATGGCTTTTATTTCAGTTGAAAAAAGCACCCACATTTTAACTTCCGATGACAGCGCCATTTTGAAACGCATTCCAAAACCTTAATATAGCTATAGGCACATTTTCAAATCAAAGGGACAAAATCTATAATTAAACTACTGAACTTATATTTTCAATAATAAATGATTCAACAATATGTATAGGGTAAAGTGACCAAATGCCGGACAGGACCGAATTCCGGACAATTTCGGGTTGCATAAAAACGCAATAAAACCTATAAAACCGGTATTTTTATTGCAAAAACGCGTTTTTTTTGCATCTTCAATAAATAATTTGCATTGTGTATTCTTTCTTTTTATTCTGAATGACGTTAGCCCGCCAACGTCAAAAAGTGGCAAGTTTGACCTCGGAAGGTGAGTAGGTTTTTCCTATTTCTTTAGACTGAGTTTCCATTTATAATATCGCTAAATCCCGAAAGATACGGGTATGAGGTTCCAAATAACTTGTATTGGAAATACTATTCTATTGTTTTACCTTTTAAAATAGCTCGAAAAAATTATAATATTCTAGAAGAAACGTCAAAATAAAAAATGTCCTTTGTGACCAAATTACCGGACAGCTATTCTTCTTCTTCTTTTGTTGGAGTTCCCACCTATATGTTTCGGTGCACCCTCAATTAGTGATCGAGGTATTTTATGGTTTCCTTACATATTTACAGGAAATTGGTTTAAAAGGTTAAAAAAAAAAGGAAAATTAAACAATTACCCTAGCCACTTCTGGCCTTGTGCCGATTGTCCGGTATTTGGTTGAAAGAAAAATGCCTTTGGACAGGTTAGAGTAATTTGGTATTTTGGTCATTGTGTCCGCTATTTGGTCATAGTGTCCGGTTTTTTTGTCAAATTAACTTCTGTGATATAATATAGAATAAAAACTGGATTATTGCAATTATAAAGCTATTTCTGCATTAAAATGATAGTTCAAGGACCAGTAGATACTGTATTCTGTCCCTTGACAAATATACTCATGCTACATAACTCTACGACAGGAAACGAGAAACGTGTGTCCGGAATTTGGTCACTTTACCCTACACAACACCGACTAAACCATATTTTATTTCGATTAGTATAAAACATGAAATATTTATAGTACAATGTACCTGTCCCCGTCTTAACAGAAAAATACATACATTTTGTACTTGTAAATGTACGGGAAATACACTTCAAAATGTTTAATCAAATGAGACGGGGCTAAATCAATGAACTTCTAATTCCATGACGAACACTTAAGGTAATAATTCAAAAATACGACAAGATCATTACGCCATAAAGTCACGTGATGACTGATATTGCTGGATATGTTTGAAGATATCAAAGAGTAACCAGAAGCCTTAAATTCAAGATGCACATATAATACAATGGTTAAAATCTCGTATAGAGAGATTAACACGTCGGGTGTCACTAGTGGAGCATGAACTGCCTACCCTTCCGGAACACCTGAGTTACACCCGGTTTTTAGTGGAGTTCGCGTTACCCGATCCTTAGTTTGATACGTATGTTTTGCAGATCGTTGTTTGTCCCTTTTGTCCTCTTGTCTTTTTTGTTTGTTTTGGCCATTGTGTTGTCTATTCTTCTTCGATTTACGGATTCTGATTACCCCTTTGGTGTCTTAAAACTCTTCACAGGATATACAAAACAAACTACACTAAAAGCAAAAGATTGCACAACACGAACATCCTTAAAACAGTGGGGTTAACGGAAAGGGAGCCATTTTCCAGCTATATATCGTGGCGAGAACAAGATACATTTCACAAAATCAATGTACTTATTTGGATTTTTATAGTGTTTGCTTACTGAAACACTGACAGTCCAAGGCAGGCATGGAGCTCCACTCGGACACATATCCCTATTCCGAGTCAACTAGTCTTTGCTTTGAGGGCCTCAGGGAAGATTAATATAGTTATTAACTAACTGTGTAACCCTCTACAAATACAGAATTTATTATCATTATTATTATTATTATTATTATTATTATTATTATTTATCCTACATGTTACGTACTTGGCAGAGAAGCAGCAACTACTAATATTAGTGTTTGATGTTTACCCGACGCTCGAATCATCTTGTCTGTTACACACGAGGGGAGCAAGCCAACCATTACACCATCGAAGCGATTATTTCCGTTTTTAAAGTCTTGCTATTAAACAAATTATAGCAATATTCTTTTATCAGAACAAGCATGATAATCAAATATGGAATGTTTAATCTGGAAGTTTTGTTTATTTACTAAATTAACGATTCATGTAATAGCATTTAAGGAATAAATAGAAACAGCGACATTAATTTTTATTAGCCAATGACTTTAGTGATCACTAAATTCTTTTAATTTAAAGTTAGGATCGTTAAATGTAAACAAGACATGAGTGAGAAAATGTATTACTAAATTTTGTAAGTATATAATACAATAGTCATTCAAGCATCTTAGATACAAATATCCATTCTCTATCCAGAGTTGTCGTTCCTTCTACGCTACACAACATGTTGTGTAGCGTAGCAGGAACGACAACTCTGGATAGAGAATGACAAATATCACGCACATAGATGTGATGATAGGGACCGTCGTAGTCGTAGTCGTAGTTGGATTTACATCTAACCGTGCCATCGATGCCTATCACCACTAACGTCGTGAGTTCGAGTCCCGCTCATGGCGAGGTGTACTAGATATAACATTACGTGATAAAGTTTGTCAGTGACTTGCGACAGGTCGGTGATTTTCTCCGAGTACTCCGATTTCCTCCACCAATAAAACTGACAGCCACGATATACGATATAACTGAAATATTATTGAAAGTGGCGTTAAACACTATACCCCTAACCATAGATGTGATGATGCTAGGTATACTAGTATATAGCAGGTCTCATTTATCACAATTCGACGCTTTATGACTCGGAGCCAATATTCCCACAACAAGATTACTATGTCCACAGATAATTTTTTCTCAGGCGTATATAACGTGCATATTTTCATGATTTTCATGCGAACGAAAGTGTAAAAATACACCAAAAAGAATTCATGACTACATAACGATAGGACATAGTTTCTCCTCTGCGGGGTGCAACCTAGTTTTGCGAGGCGAATCAAACAATCAACCCACTCCTCGAACGCGAAGCAGATAAGTACTTCATGTATGGAGAAAGCCACGAGCTCCTTACATGTAAAATAACAACATCAGCTTAATATGCAACAGCTTTAATTTAGTACGAGTGCATTGTCGTTTGTGACCGGTTGCAAGGCAAACTTGCCTCACCTTTTCAATTATACTCTCTTTTATTACTATAGCGATCTAACTTTTGCTCATATGTCCAACCTATAGCAAGTGCCATTGTTTCTACTACACGTTTTCATATTTTGTAAACTTGCGCTCGTCATGATAATAGCCGACATACTGCTCACTTAACGTTAAACAACACGACATAATTCCTCATTCATGACTTATCACCGGGTTTGTAACTAGAGTAACACGACGGGTGCCAATAGTAGAGTTGGAACATCGTACACTTCCGGAGCACCTGAGGTCACCTCCGCCTTTTAATGGTGGTGCATGCATGTTGCTCAATCATTAGTTTTCTGTGTAGTGTTTGCAAGTCATCGTTTGTCCATTTTCCTTTTGGTCATTGTATTATCTGTCCTTCTTTTTACGGCTACTGATTATCCTTCCATCAAATCAATCAGTTAATGGGTTAAAATTCAGTTGAAGTTAACTTCAGTAAACAAGGATATTAAAATATTGTTGTTTTTTTCTATTTCGTATGTTTTACACTAAAACAACGTATTTATGGTATTATAATGTACATGATATGGAAAATTCATATGACACTTACATGATTGATTGATTGATTGATTGATTGGTGTTTAACGTCCAGCGAGCAATTTTTCAGCTATATTCAGGACGAGATGATCTTGTATAATAGGATTGTAATGAAAAACGAAAATAAAGTCACAATTCCTTGTTTTAAAATGTTTCTGTGTGTAAAATTAGATACATATATATTTCATAAATTTAAAGTATCGACAAAAGTCGGTTACGACTAAAAATGGAGGACATTCACTTTTCATACATGTCAGTAGTTATGATTACTTCAAACGAGTTTCATGTGATCCTCTGGTGAGAAATTGTGACTGTCTTCTTTTTTTAGTTTTTGTCAGGTACATGGAAGCACGGACACCAAAATCAATATCTTTTTTTTTTACTAATTTATACAATAGTCAGGTGGAAAACGAAACAGTCGTCAAATGCACGAAAGGACCCGGGTGGCTCAATGGGTTAGGTAATTGGATTACCTAACAACTCATACAAGCGAGCTTATCACCACGTGCCTATCACCAATACAGCGTGGGTTCGCGCCCGGCTTTCTTAATTACAAACTAGAGGCTCCCAGGAGCCTGTAATCGCTCACATGGTTTTCAATTTGACATCTAAAGTTGATAGAAATGGGGNCTGAAAGAAAAATTTCACAGAAAAACCCGGAATATATGTTAAACTACTCCCTGCCATGTAGCTGCAGTTAAAATTGAGCTCATTTTGGTTTATACTAAAGCAACAATGGACAATTGAAGAAATTTCTATTTTTAGCAGCTGGTGGACATCTTGGATTTTCAATCGGTCCAAAAAGTAACAACACTTGGTTAACAGCTTGCAATGATCATTCATGACAATTTT
>MJUT01042310.1:21288-45841 GCA_002080005.1 Gigantidas platifrons | reverse complement strand
GGGGGGTGTTACACATAATTTTGAAAGTGGGTCATCCAAAGATCATTTCAACTCAAATTTCTGAGCAAAAGATTTTGCTGTGATTTTTATCTCATAATATTCCTAAACGGAATAAACTGGCTGAAAAAATATCACAGAAAAACCCAGTATATATGTTAAACTACTCATTGCCATGTGTAGCTGCAATTAAAATTTGAGTTCATTTTGATTTGTAATAAAGCAGAAATTGACAACTAAAGAAATTTCTATTTTTAGTAACAGCAGCCATTTTGAATGGAGGGTGGGGCTGTCGGATACATATTGAAAGGGGATCACCCAAGGACCATCCCAGCCAAATTTGCTTTAATTTGGTTCAGCAGTTTCAAAGGAGAAGATTTAAATGTGATCTTTTATCAAAATATGCCTAATTTGCATAATCGGTATAAATCGGCTGAAAGAAAAATTTCACAGAAAAACCCGGAATATATGTTAAACTACTCCCTGCCATGTAGCTGCAGTTAAAATTGAGCTCATTTTGGTTTATACTAAAGCAGCAATGGACAATTGAAGAAATTTCTATTTTTAGCAGCTGGTGGACATCTTGGATTTTCAATCGGTCCAAAAAGTAACAACACTTGGTTAGCAGCTTGCAATGATCATTCATGACAATTTTCAATTCCATCCTCCATGTAGTATCGAAGAAGAAGATCTTTGAAATTTCAGCCAATCAGAGGCTATTATGGCCCCTGGCAGCCATATTGTATAACCAATCGGAACAAAAAGTAACAACAATTGATCAGAACCTTGTCAGGAACATTTCTGCCAAGTATGGTTCCAATCCATCCAGTGGTTCTTGAGAAGAAGTTTGTTTTACATATTTCCCATAGGGTCGCTATGTTAAATTATGTCCCCCGCTGGCGGCCATCTTGGATTTTCAATCGGTCCAAAAAGTAACAACACTTGGTTAGCAGCTTGCAATGATCATTCATGGCAATTTTCAATTCCATCCTCCATGTAGTATCGGAGAAGAAGATCATTAAAAATTTCAGCCAATCAGAGGCTTTTATAGCCCCTGGCAGCCATGTTGGATAACCGATCGTAACGAAAGTAACAACACTCTAACCCATTCTCTATCCAGAGTTGTCGTTCCTTGCCACGCTACACAATATCTCTGTCAACGCCCATTACACAAGATTTTTGTAAAATTTAGAAACAGTAAAAAAAATCTACTTAAAATTGTTCTAATTATTGTAAATATCAATAAAGATGAAAATAAATCACTCATTTCAAATCAATTCTCTCTTAAAAATGATTTGTGATCATTTTTAACTTTTTAATTTTTACCTCCTCAAAATAGTTCTCCAAGAAGTGGGGGGTAAAATCATTTTTAAGAGAGAATTGATTTGAAATGAGTGAATTATTTTCGTCTTTATTGATATTTACAATAATTAAAACAATTTTAAGTACATTTTTTTTTACTGTTTCTAAGTTTTACAAGAATCTTGTAAAATGAGCGTTGACAGAGATGTTGTGTAGCGTAGCAGGAACGACAACTCTGGATAGAGAATGCATTCTAACCGTGCAAATGAACATTCCTGCCATGTTTGGTCCCATTTGCTTCAGTGGTTCTCTAGAAGAAGATTGAAATGTTTACGGACGGACGGACGGACGGACGCCGGACGCCAAGTGATGGCAATTTCGGGTCAGGTGAGCTAAAAATGGTGCACTCGACTCGCAGCCGCAAGTGATAAAGTTTACCAGTTGCTTGCCCATGGTCGGTGGTTCTCTCCGGCTTCTTCCACCACTAAAACTGGTCGCCATGATATAGCTGAAATATTGCTGAAAGTGGCGTTAAACACAAAAAAAATCAATAAATCAATCAACCAAATGCACGACTATATAGCGCATATCCTGGTAGGCGAAATAATGATACTTTTTTTTTTACACAATACACCGAGAGAAACAATGAACGCTAAATTAAGAAAAGTTTGAAGACACCAAAGCGAGGTTCATCTTGCTTGATCTTTAGTTTTCTGTGTAATGTTTTAAATATCATTTTTTGTCATTTTTCGTTTGGCAAATATATTAATATTGTAAAGGCTAACTGTTTAGTGAATGCAATATTTCAACAGTTTTCTGCAACAAAAAACAAGGATGGGGACTGTGCTGTTTCACAAACGCGAGACTTCTCTACAAGAAGAACAATCACCTCTCATCTCAAATCATTGAACATGAAAAAGACCATGACATATGAAATTGGAAATCCAGGTCCTGGCTCAGTTGGAACAGGCACAAAATATGGCGGGATTTAATCGGTTAATGGGTTCTACTTTGGTAATAAATATAGAATTAATATGATGGTTCCGTATGTACAATGATTAAAGTTTCACTTATAGAAGTTTATTCATCACATTTTATTGACAACAATTAACTACTCGCACAAATAGGCCTACAACCCTACAATCGATGTTGCAATATATATCGAGAACCAATTCAAATGTAAATTTAATTCTGATTTGTAGATGACAAAACTGTATGTCACTATGCCATGTATGTCGTGTTTTGCGACTTTATTGGTCTACCTCGCTTTCGATTATATCTCGGCCATTTTCCCTGTCGTTTTTCTATACACTTTACATAATGATGTTCTTCACATCGAGGTCTAGCTATCTCAACCCATGATATTGAAATATACCTTTCCTTTTCTTCTTTATCCATCAGTTTTAAATATTCTCCAATATCCTGTGAATCATATCCTGCTAAATGACTAAGAAGTCTTTCCCGCATACAATCCTGGGATTGACCGACGTAAATTACAATGCCACGTTCTTTTATAACGAATATACCTCTTGTTTCCGGTTGTGGTAAATCGGAAATAGACTGTGATTGGTTGATTAAAGTTTCACATTTGTATTGCGTACAATCTCTTCTTAACTGAAAGGAAAGAAAACAAATGGGTACCATAAACATTTCATTTATTAAGCGCGTCGTGCGCACTAAATTTGATATCTACGTTTATATTATAACATTTATTAAGAGCGTCGTGCGCACTAAATTTGATATCTACGTTTATATAATAATTATAACATTTATTAAGCGCGTCGTGCGCACTAAATTTGATATCTACGTTTATATTATAACATTTATTAAACGCGTCGTGCGCATTAAATTTGATTTATTAAACGCGCCGTGCGCACTAAATTTGATATTAAACGTTAGACGCGTCGTCCGCACAAAATTTGATATCTACGTTTTATTATTAAAAACGGAAATGATAAACAGCTTTCTGAATTACCTTTTGCTAAAATCTAATGATATCAAAATATAAACTTTATTAGAGTTCTTTCAATATTTACGTAAACAAACAAAATAAACATTAATACGAGTAGTTGACAATTTATTTGGAAGCAAATAAATTCTGGAAAATATTCAAAGATTTTGATATACACATATACTTTATAGTGATTTCAATAATTACGAAAAACAAACAAAATTATCGTTAGTACAAGTAGCTTGCAAATTATTTGGAAGCAAATTCGTTTTCTGAGAAATATTCAAAGGTTTTGGTACACTTAATAGTCTTTTTAATATTTACGAAAAAACAAATAAAAATTTCATCAATACAAGTACATGTACTTGGTAAACTATTTGGAGGCTAATTAGTCTTTTGGAAAATATTCAATAACTTGGTATAAAATGCATGGTTTATCATATAATTTCACACGTGCACCTGTCTCTATCAAGGTATAATAATTTACTATCCACACGAAAATTATATCCAAGTATATTATCCATACCGATAATGTCTCTATAAATGTATCTTTATGATCTAAACGAATACTGTAAATTTATTACCAGTCCTATCATGACCTCCTTCTTTCGCTTTATTAACAAACGAGCGAGTTATTCATTCGGTATAATCCCATTAGCACATGCGCCGGTGAATGTGACTGACTCACCCATTGGTAGTATAAATTGTTACCCGAATAATGCCGATAGAGGGCGCAGTATTACATAAATTGTGTGCGACATTTTCCGCAAACGTAAATATAAATTACCGTCTTCCAATCAAAGTATACTACCGTATTTGTACTCTTAGACATATCAGAATCGAAATAAATCATGGAAGCCAGAATGTGTTTTGAATTTTAACATGGATTGGCGATATAATAGAAAAAGGTTATCCCTCGCTTCTAGCTCGGGATAAAATACTAATATCCGCCAATCCATGATAAAACTACCAACACATTCTGGCTTCCATGATTTATTTCTTAACTAATCAAAATCAGACAACTTCAAATAATATTGACAATTTCCACATCTACAGACTGAAAGCTGGAAGAGTACTAGAACACCCCCTCCCCCAAAAAAGACGCACTTCATAGCAAGATTTGTTTCTAAATTAAATAATTGTGACCCACCAATGAATAAAGTTTGAAATATCAGGTATAATACAAAGATTAAACATTAAAATACTAAAGCCAATCATATAAAAAGATTGACCACCGAAAAAGATATTTCAAATAAATTAGGCGAATTTTTTTCAGTATAAAATTACTCACCAAATGTTCAGAGTATCTATAAAATAAAAAACTAAAACAAAAGAATGGACACAGTCAGAAAGAACATTTCCTAAATCCAATCGGAAAATCTAGAAACAGAGACAAAATCTAGACCTCTCACTCTTATACACATGATGACTAACTACTCATATTTGGCACATACACTTCTATAACACGTAGCGAGGTTAACCTAGGTTTATGATCCCAAGCCTCCCCTCTTAGTCAAATGATGTGGTCATGCAAGTTGTTCCCACATGTGAGTAAAATGTCGACACTTGCATATATGGATGAGCAACGTTGTTGTCACCAAGGCCGTCATAATCCTAAACTTTATAATACTATTTATTTATTCTTCGTGACTAAATCAAAACGAAAAAACAAAACACATCTTTAAATATAAAGAACTAGAGGAATATAACATGCATATTTCTTTAGATGAACACAAGCTATCTTTTAATAAGGATCATGATACACCATTCATTATACCAACTTCTTAATCTTCTTCCAGATACAGGGTTCCAAACTCTTTTAGATCTTTTAAACGCTATATAGGAAACACAGAGAATCACCATCCAGTAGGAAACTAGCAACATCAATACCAATTCCAAATAACAACAAAAGATAAATCTGAAACCTCAACCTATCACAATACACATTCTCAAACTGCGTTTGTGCACAAAGCCATGGACAGAATGATCAATGAACCCTTGTATTGGAGGTCTCCTTAACATACAATGCGGATTCTGAAAATGTCGAATCTTGTGCTTTCGAGACTTTTACGGAACTCTTCTGTCAAGAATGAACATACACATAATTGTCTTATATATCCTATAGGTATTGTAAAGTATTTATGATATAGCTAAAAAACCAACAAACCAACCAACTAGAACTAGGGATAACCTACGATTCTCGATCGCGGAACATGTAGTCAGTCGTCAGATCAGCAAACCAGACATCATCATCATCAGCATCGTTTGATCAGAAGTAACTTGTTCTCGCCATGATAAAACTGAGGAAATTGCCCACATGGCGTTAACCAATAACTCACTCACTTAAACTCACTATAGCCAATGCAACGACTAAGAGGAGTGGGTCGTTGACATCACTAACTGCACCCGGTGTACGTTGTTTTACGTCTGTCCGTCCGTAAACATTTTGCATTTTAATCTTCTGCAAAACCACTCGGTTGAATTTAAACAAACTTGATTTGGGATATATATGTACCTTGGATCCTCTCATTTAAAAAATGTGTCAGTTGGTCTTGCCGAAAAGGTCTTTTTTTATTGAAAATTGGAAATCGTAGAAAAACACACTTATGAAAAGCAACTATAATCTTGACTAAATTCCATGGACTGGTTAATTCAGTTGCTTATTTGGCGAGACGTTTTTGTGGTATGATAAAGGCGACTGTGATAAAGTGAATGCTGATTTGAATATGCTGCAGTATAATTTGGCTAGTGCAATAACAAGAACATATTAACACTTTCCTACAACTTCAAGAGACATACTAATAACTCTTTAAAATTCTTGACGAAAAAAAAAGTTTTCAACCAAACTGAGATATTGTCCATTCATAGCATGTGTATAAATTTAGTACGGATCTTTATGAATGAACATGCTAGAGCGTTAAGAAGATGTGATACGAATGATGCCTGCTCTGAATTAACCCAGGCATTAGCAAATCACAACTTCGTTACAACTAGTCTATGTTGCCAGTTTCTCTGGATTATCCATTTTTGATTGTCTCTTCGGTATTCTCTAACGTTTATTAAGCTGAAATTTTGTTGAATAAAGTCACAAACAAAATTGGGTAATCGATCACAATGGTTTCGTTCTAAGTGACATTTCCGACAGACGTTTGAAAGGTAGCACTTTCTTTCCCTTTTCTCTCTATCAAATTAGTTGGAACCTTGCTCCACTGGTCTACAGGAAAGTTGGTGAAAACCGAGCACTTTCTTGTCTTGAGAATGATGTATATATATAGGATACTCGCCGCCATAATGTCATAAAATATAATCAGATACACTTATTCACTCCGATGCCATAAAAACAAGGAAATCCCAGAGAGACCTCTCCTCTCAAATATATATAACAATAACATCTAACAAATATTTAAAAAAGTCACATGTCAACACCCATTATATCCATCGAGATAATAATGGTCTTCTCAACTGTATTTCCACTTCCCTAAGGTTTTATGAATGCCTGTATACATATGTAATTCATTATATACTAGTATATTTAATAGTGTAATTCTTCTTAAGTGCAATTAATCTTCTTACATACTTATGTGCAATCTATTAAATCTTTACACGGAAATACAATTAATATAAACACCATGCATTGGTTCCTCTGAAGGTCAAACAAACTAAAGAAAGCTAACCAATCAACAAGCAAACCAAGTGCAGAAACGGTCATGTGACATAATAGAGTTATGTAGACATTTTAAATTGTTTATAATCCATTAAAATTACATTTCACATATTTTCTATTTCAAAGCATCGAGAACACAGCGGCATGTATAAAAATATTACGGGAAATTTTTTTTGTAAACATTCATACATTGTGGCGATTTGATAATTTGCTGACGGCATATAGGGAACATTTTGAAAGCCCATGTGATTAACCTGATTGGAGGGTACAAAAAAGCCACACACAAACATTTTATATGAAATTTTGAAAAACATCCACTTTAAATATCAGCAGATTCTAAAATGTTTTCTACCTTGAACAGTATCTGATCGTTGGGGATCTAGATCTGAAACAATAAAATCTAAAATCTTACCTGATGGGACAAGTCTGAGCTCTCAAACCATCATAGAAATTTGGAATACGTGATACCTTTATTTACAAACTGAATTTGTATTCTGCTGTAATGTGTAATTAACTGATGTCTGGGTTTGCTCAAACACTTTTGGAGTCGGGTCGTATATGCACTTGATCAGACGTCTTGTGTAGGATCTATCTATATCTCGAGTTGATACGACTTATTGTGTCCTGTCTTTGTTCATGTGTAACTGATGTCTAGTGTTGTTCAGACTTGTTGTGTCCTGTCTGTGTTCATGTGTAACTGATATCCGGAGTTGCTCAGACTTGTTGTGTTCTGTCTGAGTTCAAGTGTAACTGATGTCTGAAGTTGCTCAGACTTATTATGTCTGGTCGGTGTTCATGTGTAACTGATGTCTGGAATTGTTAAGACTTGTTGTGTCTGTTCTGTGTTCGTGTCTAACTGATGCGTAAACTTGTTCAGACTTATTCTGTCTGGTCTGTGCTCATGTGTAACTGATGTCTGGTGTTGGTCAGACTTATTGTGTCCTCTCTGTGTTCATATGTAACTGATGTTTTGAGTTGCTCAGACTTATTATGTCTGGTCTGTGTTCATGTGTAACTGATGTCTGGAGTTGTTCGGACTTATTGTGTCCTCTCTGTTTATGTGTAACTGATGTCTGGTGTCGTTCAGACTTGTTGTGACTGGTATGTGTTCGTGTTTAACTAATGCGTGGACTTGTTCAGACTTATTATGTCTGGTCTGTGTTCATGTGTAACTGATGTCTGGACTTGTTCCGACTTATTATGTCTGGAATTGTTAAGACTTGTTGTGTCTGGTCTGTGTTCGTGTCTAACTGATGCGTGGACTTGTTCAGACTTACTACGTCTGGTCTGTGTTCCTGTGTAACTGATGTCCGGTGTTGTTCAAACGTATTGTGTCCTCTCTGTATTCATGTGTAACTGATGTCTGGGTTTGTTCAAACTTGCTATGTCTTGTCTGTGTTCATGTGTATCTGATATCTGGTGTTGCTCAGACTTATTGTATCCTCTCTGTGTTCATGTGTAACTGATGTCTGGAGTTGCTCAGACTTATTGTGTCCTCTCTGAGTTCATGTGTAACTGATGTCTGGAGTTACTCAGACTTATTGTGTTCTGTCTGTGTTCATGTGTAGCTGATGTCTAGTGTTGTTCAGACTTGTTGTGTTCTGTCTGTGTTCATGTGTAACTGATGTCTGGTGTTGTTCAGACTTGTTGTGTTCTGTCTGTGTTCATGTGTAACTGATGTCTAGTGTTGTTCAGACTTGTTGTGTTCTGTCTGTGTTCATGTGTAGCTGATGTCTGATGTTGTTCAGACTTGTTGTGTTCTGTCTGTGTAACTAATGTCTAGAGATGTTCGCCTTATTGTGTCCTGTCTGTGTTCATGTGTAGCTGATGTCTAGTGTTGTTCAGACTTGTAGTGTTCTGTCTTTGTTCATGTGTAACTGATGTCTGGAGTTGTTCAGACTTATTGTGTCCTGTCTGTGTTCATGTGTAACTGATGTCTGAAGTTGCTCAGACTTATTATGTCTGGTCGGTATTCATGTGTAACTAATGTCTGGAGTTGTTCGACTTATTGTGTCCTGTCTGTGTTCATGTGTAGCTGGTGTCTTGTGTTGTTCAGACTTGTTGTGTTCTCTTTGTGTAACTGATGTCTGGAGTTGTTCAGACTTGTTGTGTTCTGTCTGAGTTCAAGTGTAACTTATGTCTGGAGTTGCTCAGACTTATTATGTCTGGTCGGTGTTCATGTGTAACTAATGTCTGGAGTTGTTCGACTTATTGTGTCCTGTCTGTGTTCATGTGTAACTAATGTCTGGAGTTGTTCGACTTATTGTGTCCTGTCTGTGTTCATGTGTAACTGATGTCTGGTGTTGTTCAGACTTGTTGTGTTCTGTCTGTGTAACTGATGTTTGAAGTTGCTCAGACTTATTATGTCTGGTCTGTGTTCATGTGTAACTAATGTCTGGAGTTGTTCAGACTTATTGTGTCCTCTCTGTTTTCATGTGTAACTGATGTCTGGAGTTGCTCAGACTTATTGTGTCCTGTCTGTGTTCATGTGTAGCTGATGTCTGGTGTTGTTCATACCTGTTGTGTTCTGTCTGTGTAACTGATGTCTGGAGTTGTTCAGACTTGTTGTGTTCTGTCTGAGTTCAAGTGTAACTGATGTCTGGAGTTGCTCAGACTTATTATGTCTGGTCGGTGTTCATGTGTAACTGATGTCTTGAATTGTTAAGACTTGTTGTGTCTGTTCTGTGTTCGTGTCTAACTGATGCGTAAACTTGTTCAGACTTATTCTGTCTGGTCTGTGCTCATGTGTAACTGATGTCTGGTGTTGGTCAGACTTATTGTGTCCTCTCTGTGTTCATATGTAACTGATGTCTTGAGTTGCTCAGACTTATTATGTCTGGTCTGTGTTCATGTGTAACTGATGTCTGGAGTTGTTCGGACTTATTGTGTCCTCTCTGTTTATGTGTAACTGATGTCTGGTGTCGTTCAGACTTGTTGTGACTGGTCTGTGTTCGTGTTTAACTGATGTATGGACTTGTTCCGACTTATTATGTCTGGAATTGTTAAGACTTGTTGTGTCTGGTC
Organism: Gigantidas platifrons; assembly: GCA_002080005.1. Classification (NCBI taxonomy): domain Eukaryota; kingdom Metazoa; phylum Mollusca; class Bivalvia; order Mytilida; family Modiolidae; genus Gigantidas; species Gigantidas platifrons. The sequence goes on along the minus strand of MJUT01042310.1, from coordinate 35,903 downwards.
TGTGTTCGTGTCTAACTGATGCGTGGACTTGTTCAGACTTATTATGTCTGGTCTGTGTTCCTGTGTAACTGATGTCCGGTGTTGTTCAAACGTATTGTTTCCTCTCTGTATTCATGTGTAACTGATGTATGAAGTTACTCAGACTTATTGTGTCCTCTCTGTTTTCATGTGTAACTGATGTCTGGGTTTGTTCAAACTTGCTATGTCTTGTCTGTGTTCATGTGTATCTGATATCTGGTGTTGCTCAGATTTATTGTATCCTCTCTGTGTTCATGTGTAACTGATGTCTGGAGTTGCTCAGACTTATTGTGTCCTCTCTGAGTTCATGTGTAACTGATGTCTGGAGTTACTCAGACTTATTGTGTCCTCTCTGAGTTCATGTGTAGCTGATGTCTGGAGTTGCTCAGACTTATTACTAGTATGTCAGGTTTGTGTTAATGTGTAGCTGATGTCTGGAGTTGTTCAGACTTATTATGTCTGGTCTGTGTTCATGTGTAACTGATGTCTGGAGTTGTTCAGACTTATTGTGTCCTCTCTGTTTATGTGTAACTGATGTCTGGTGTCGTTCAGACTTGTTGTGACTGGTATGTGTTCGTGTTTAACTAATGCGTGGACTTGTTCAGACTTATTATGTCTGGTCTGTGTTCATGTGTAACTGATATCTGGACTTGTTCCGACTTATTATGTCTGGAATTGTTAAGACTTGTTGTGTCTGGTCTGTGTTCATGTGTAACTAATGTCTGGAGTTGCTCAGACTTATTGTGTCCTCTCTGTGTTCATGTGTAACTGATGTCTGGAGTTCTGTCTGTGTTCATGTGTAACTGATGTCTGGAGTTGCTCAGACTTATTATGTCTGTTTGTGTGCATGTGCAACTGGTTTCTGGAGTTGTTCAGACTTATTATGTCTGGAATTGTTAAGACTTGTTGTGTCTGGTCTGTGTTCATGTGTAACTAATGTCTGGAGTTGCTCAGACTTATTGTGTCCTCTCTGTGTTCATGTGTAACTGATGTCTGGAGTTCTGTCTGTGTTCATGTGTAACTGATGTCTGGAGTTGCTCAGACTTATTATGTCTGTTTGTGTGCATGTGCAACTGGTTTCTGGAGTTGTTCAGACTTATTATGTCTGGTCTGTGTTCATGTATAACTGATGTCTGGAGTTGTTCATACTTATTATGTCTAGTCTATGTTCATGTGTAGCTGATGTCTGGAGTTGTTCAGACTTATTGTGTCCTCTCTGAGTTCATGTGTAACTGATGTCTGGAGTTGCTCAGACTTATTATGCCCTGTCTGTGTTCATGTGTAACTGGTGTCTGGTGTTGTTCAGACTTATTATGTCCTCTCTGTATTCATGTGTAACTGGTGTCTGGTGTTGTTCAGACTTATTATGTCTAGTCTGTGTTCATGTGCAACTTGTGTCTGGAGTTGTTCAGAGTGATTGTGTCTGGTCTGTGTTGATGTGTAACTGATGTCTGGAGTTGTTCAGACTTATTATGTCTGGCCTGTGTTGATGTGTAACTGATGTCTGGAGGTAAACACAACATAATTTTTGTGTGTTTGTCATGTGTTCACATGAGAGCAATTTCTGGAATTGAACATCTGTATGTATGCTATAATTATTTCTCGAAGCGCAATAAACATGTATCTGAATCATACAATGCTCTAAATCTAATAAGGAAACAAGTACATGTTTTGTCATACGGACGAGTTTCATTATTCAAGTATATTCTAAAATGTGAATAAATGCATTCTGGTTAATTTGAGAATAAATACGGTCTAAACATTACAATTGTAATTAAGGGGATTTGATCTCGTGACAAGAAGCCATCACCCAACGCCCAAAACGTATTACAAATGTATATATATTTTTTTATTTTCAACAGAATGCAAGAAAAGAAAATGAAACAGAAGATAAGACGAATAACAAAAAAAGAGAAGAAGATATATGATCGTACCATAGTTTGCATGCACTGCTGTCTATGTATATATAAAGTCCACCATATATAAAACCACACGTTGTGTGTCTATGAGTAGGACTTATTTTAAGATGGGAATCTCCCATTTTATTTTATATTGGAAAACACCTGATTTCGTATTGTAAATGTAAACATAATATTTAAACTAATCAATTTGATTTAAAGTTTAGAAAGATATTTGTCACCAAGCACACAAACAGTGGTGAAAACCCATTACAGCATACTTTATTCAAAGGAGTTGTATTGGATTAAATATATTTAAAAATGTTGCCCATATTACATATACATAAATAAAAATATTAGCACAAATTGTGTTGAATCGCTACATGTACTAAAAATAAAGATTGGCTTGTAAATAGAACAATGTCAGCAAAATAAATATACTATATATTAAAAATTATAATGTAGGTATCTGATTTTAGTGCGAACGACAAGTTTCCGGAATAATCTTCATCAGGTACGCTCAAAATCAAAAGATCGGAAAGCCAAACAAAGAAATACCTGTTGAACACAATCTTAATAGTATTGGAAGCCATTTTTATCCTAAGGGCAGATACATTTATTGTAATACTTATACTATTGCATACATGCAGACTTACATAGTACATACCTCCATCTTTTTCAGTTTGCCCATTCATCAAAGTTCATTTATTTTCTAAAATTAAATCTGACGACATTGCATACAATTAGCCTATTTTTGTTTTTGAATTTTTCTTAGTCGTGACGACATTGTATAGAATTAGCCTATTTTTGTTTTTAAAATATCTCTACATGTTTTTTTCCCAATCTAATTGAAAACACAGAAATGAATTGGCGAATGTATATTTAATTTAAAGAATCAACATCTTTTGCAACCAAATTCAACTTATAAGTTTTTTGTTTTTGTTTTTGTTTTGTTTTGACAAAAAAAAATTACTGATTTATTCCCAACTAGTTTTCAACATTTGATACGAAAAAATAAAAACATAGATATCAAATTGATGTAAAATGTGTTTCCTTTCCATGACAAACAACATGACTATAAAATCATCCGACAGTATATATTTTCAAGTCTTATTGTTTATCGTAAGCAAGAAAAGTAATAGTACATCGAACTCATTTCTAAGTGGAACTGAAAGCAATGTACAAGAAATGACGTCAGTGGTCTGAGAACAACAAGTCCGAAAGACTAAGGTCTATATGTCTGTTTTTACCGCATATGTTGTTGCCATAGCTAATTTTACAGTTATCCTTAATGTAATTTATTAATGGTAATTGGTAATTGTAGCCTATTTTTATTGTCCTTTTTAGGCTCGTTGGTCTACAAATAATTTCATTTATCTAAGATCAATCTCCCCGGGTATAACTTTTTAGCTACCCTGTTTATTCTCCCCAAAGACTTTATATATGCCTAAGCAAATTCAAGGGCTTGTGGATGAAACAGTACGTCACGATTGGAAGATTATGTCATGTCTTGTACATAAAATGCGATAAATGGACATTATTAATGGTCATGCAAAAAATAACATAAATTTCGTTAAGCCAGGACAGTGAGCGGTCATGTATTTGTGTGTTAGTAGATACGATAACGTAACCCTCAGTCCGCTTGTGCTCCATTTAGGGTTACGAATCGATCTCATTCAACGTATGGGAGCAAATTAAAATTTTCGTTCCGTGAATATTTCAACTGGTCATATCTTATTATTCCCAACAATTTTTAAGTAATGGTGATACGAAATAAGTGTTACAATCCCTGTTTCTATCTTCAAGACCGGTTTCGTATTTGAAAATTGTTACTTGTCCACCATAACACCCTACGTAGACTCTCGCGATGGGCGGAGCCTATCCATATATGCCAAATATGGAAAACTGTTACTACGAAAAAGTCGATTTTACTATAAAATTTATCCAAATAGGGATATCTCAAAAACGAGGCAAGTGGGCGTGAACTAGCAACTTGTAAACAAAATGTCGGACAGAAAGAAGATTTCATGCATTCAAATTTTCAGATGGATATAAGTCTACCATGGATTGCTGTAGCGATTATTTAACACCTCAAGGTTTACCTAAATATATTTATCTTTCACCCCCGTTAATTTTTCCAACCACTTACAACGGAATTAGGACAGAGTGATTCACACCGGGCGCTGCTCCCATACGTTGAATGGGATCGATTCGTAACCCTAAATGGAGCACAAGCTGAATGAGGGTTACGTTATCGTATCTAGTATATATAGTGTGTTAGGAGTATCTAGTATATATAGTGTGTTAGGAGTATCTAGTATATCTAGTGTGTTAGGAGTATCTAGTATATCTAGTGTGTTAGGAGTATCTAGTATATCTAGTGTGTTAGGAGTATCTAGTATATCTAGTGTGTTAGGAGTATCTAGTATATATAGTGTGTTAGGAGTATCTAGTATATATAGTGTGTTAGGAGTATCTAGTATATCTAGTGTGTTAGGAGTATCGATTTTGCCTTTTTCTACGGTTTTGATATTTGATTTTCGAACTGTTCCGACAGTGTTGGTTTTTTTTTCTACTCATTTTGTTTATGCATTTTTACTTTTTATTTTCAATCTCGAACATGGATAATATATATATATATATATATAGAAACAACCCGGAAGAAGAAATTAAAATAATAATGTCACGTGATTTCTTTTTACTTTTATAGTCCGTTTAACTTTTATAAATCTTCAGAAAAAAATATTTAAGATCAAGTTTTTAAATCAACAATTGTTTTTCTAGATGTATATTAATATTATACGAACTATGACAATTAATTCAAACATGTTGGTCTATTATTTAAAAAGTTACCCATTAGGTCTCTATGTTAATTATATTTTCTGAAGATCGATCACTTTCCTGGTAAGGTACGTGCACTTAACAAGTATCGATGGTAAACTAGTTTCATGGTCCCACACCCCCTCTTAGTGAGAATGTATTTTAATCTATTTTGTTTTTCCCTATGTAATATGTTATTTCTTTTAAAAGAAAGCCATACTTTAAATATTATCATCTGAAAACAATGAGCTAAACTAGATACAAATTAACTTGGTAGGAATTCGGTATGTTTATACAAAATATTCGATGTTACAGAATTAGCTAACTACATTTTAAAGTGGATATGGATGAGATTTGAGGTCGCCATTAAGTGGCTGTTTCACACATATTCCGTTTTTCTTTTTATGAAATCTGTCATTATAATGAATTAAATTGTCGATTATACGGATCAATCCTATTATTACTTTAAATTTATTGAACAAAAGTCTTATTTAGAAATTATTTTGAGATAAAACCCCAATTATGCAAACGAAAATCTATCAGTGACGAAGGACACCAATGAAACATTTTTATAAGACCACATTTTTTCTTCAAATGTCTGCACGACTAACAATAGTAAAATCTGGGCTATATATAAGTCATTTTTCTGCGCAATTAACACTTCCACTTTTAATGGAATTTAGATGTTTGATCATATCGACAGAATAAGATATATAATAAAGGTAAATGTAGATCATATTGATCATTTTATACGAGTTAAAAGCTTTCCCTGATTAGAGTAGGTCTTATAGATGGTTACAAAACTGTATTGTCCTTATTAGCATTGTTAATGCGCGGCATTATCCACAATGCACTGTATAATAAGTTCAAGTTGTCTTAAAAAGGGTACAGCGCTTAAACGAGTTCAGACTTTGGTACTATATAATTTTTTACAGGTTGACAAACTGGTTAATACATATGGATATTGAATGTATTGCTCAAGACATTTTTCTGAAGAAAAAAACCTTAAACAGCTACGCCCATAGTCATAAGATTGAAAAGCCATATAATATAGAAATCAAAGGCGTAAACAGCAGTGCTTTTTATATGTATTATTTTTATATTGTAATGCATTTCATTTCGAAAAGTCCTCTAAAGCGTTAGCCAAATCTCGCCCATGATGGATACAACATACAACATTAAGTGATAATGTTGTCATGTCGGTGTTTTTCTCCGGGTATACCGGTTTCTTCCACCAATGAAACTGGTCGTTATGATACATGTATTGCTGTAATATTGTTGAAAAGTGGATTAAGATACCGCAAGGGTAATCGTTAGCCGTAAATCGAAGGACATACAATACAAAGGTCTAATCAAAAAGGAAAAAAAGGATAAACAATGATGTACACAGAAAACTTTAGACCGAGGAACACGAACCCACTAACAAAACCGGAAGGGTAATCAGCTCCTGCTCCACATGTGGCACCCATCGTGTCACTCTTGTTACAAACCCGATGACAAATCATGAATGAGGAAAATACCCCATTGTGATTACGACGTGACAAACGGAACATATCCGTAGACGCAGATATTCCGTAACGGTTAAAGTCATGGTGGCGATCGTAAAACTTTCGATGACTTCAGCTTATGTTATTACAGATGTTTAAGATAGAGTTTGTGACATGGGCACTTGTATCAGATAAAGTCGGACACTTGCTTAAATATTTTTGTTTAAAAGTCTCCCCTTTCTGGGTACATAATGGAAATATTATTTTGTTTTAATATTAAATGTGCTTCCGTCATCAGGATATGAAACAATTATTACAATTCTGAGCTTTATAGGAACAGTATTGACTTCTATAGGAACAGTATTGACTTCTCTTATTGAATTAGATGCAAGATTAATCAGATGATCGGTTTTTCCTGGTGCGAAATGTTTAGTCATGAATTATAATAACGGATAAAGTCTGCCATTTTATACTTGTTTCCAATAGCTCTATATGCCTTTATTCACAATTTTGTTCACTCAATTTTGATAAGGAAGAGTATGATAGGTTTAATATTATTGGTTACAATAAAAAAAATTTGTTACCAAGATAAACCAGATATGAAGAGATTGAAGATACCAAAGGGATAATCAGAATCTGTAAATTGAAGAACAGACAAAACAATGGCTAAAATAAAGGGACAAAATGACAAGCAACGACCTACAGAACATTACACATTAAACTAAAGATCAGGTGACACGAACCCAACTAAATGCCGGAGATGAACTCAGTGCTCCGGAAAGGTAAGCAGTTCCTGCTCCACTAGTACCACCCGTCGTGTTAATCTAGTTGTTTGTAACCCGGTGATCAGTCATGAATGAGGAAAGAACCGGAAAGTGTTTCCGACAAGTGGAACATATCCATGGTCATATGTGACAAAGATATTCTGTAATGGTCAACCAGCTCATGGTGGCAACCGTAAAACTTTCGAAGTGATAACTTTAACTTAACCACTAGGAGCCCTTGGTTCAGTATTTTATGAGAATTTGACTATGCAATTTGTTGTTATTCGGTTGTCGATAAAAGCATAAACGATTTCAAGATATTTTACCGCTTGGTGTTCATTACATCAATATTGCACAACTGTATTATTAACATTTTTGTTTATCTAGGCATTTTACCATGAAGACCTTTTGGTATAAGCGAGTACATTGCCATTTTTGGTTTTTTGATTACTGAGTCGGGATCAACTGAAATAGAAGTTGTTTGAATTCCGACATGCTTTGCTCTATGGACTACTGGCTTCTCTTTATATTCATGTAAAATTTTTATCATAATTTGCAAAAATTAAAAGCATTACACATTAGCTTGATTTTTCTATTTCGATTTATAAGGCATTTATATAGCTGAAGGTCCGCACTCCGGATATCTCCTTTTTCGCACCTTGGGATATAATAAAAGTGTCGGGATAAAAATATTCCATCTAACTGCATCTTGATGTAGAAAACAATAAGTCTCAAAAATTATCACCAATTGCAACTATAAAGAGCTTCTTCAAATACTACAATGTGTAACGACATCAAATACTGACCTGATATTCAAAAAAGAACATATAAACCACCTTTTCAAAGTCGCTACAACCACTAGCGAATTATTCTATGATGATTGAACAGCACATTGGAGCTGCTTCGTCTGTAAATCCCACCTGTAGAGTGCAGCCTTGTCTCATCTTTCTATAGCAAGTTACTATTTTGCTGTTCCTTTTATTATAGTATTTCAGGAACCAGTCCTAGAGCAAATGAACCTTTTACCATTTCATACATTAATTATTACAACTTAGTTCTACTATGAAAATGCTTTCTGTGGTAGTGTCATATAGATTTCATGATTTATCTATTTTCAACTTGGAAATTCTTTTTTTTTATTCATCGAATAGCACAGTGTTACTTGTATTTTCATGTTCGCAAAATATTTTTAATGTTGTCTAAGTCTGCAAAATTATTTGTAGTTTTATATCATTTTCATGTGTTGTCAGGTTTTCAACATTGAGAACATTGGTCATATCTATTTCATCATCAACTCTAAATTCAGATATATGGTGCCCGAGTTTACCTTTACAAAATTAATGTTGGAATTATCATGTTTATCTATATACATCGATATATGTTGTCATGACTATCCTTTAAAATCATGCAGGAAAATACAGGAAATAAAGAAGGGTCGATAACCACTGCAAAACAAACGCATAGACTCTTCTGGTCTTCTAGTGTTCCAGGTTTACGATTGACTGTTCTCGACTGTTTTATTATATTAAGTATCTTATGAATCTTGAATATTAAGGTTAAATTTTCCATATTATAAGTCTGTTTCAGCAATTTAAATGTCAAGGGTCGTCCTAGTTTCCAAGGATTTAAGTCTAATGATAATTTAATAACACATAAGAACCTATCACTCCCTGTGTTTGTGACAAAGATGTACTCTATGCACCCTTATGTGATAATTTCTTGTTACTTTCCAAAGACCAGTGGTATTTTTTTTTTGGCTAATCCATAAATATTGTTGAAAGTGACGTTAAACACCAACAATTTAACCCCGTCCTGGTAACATATTCATATTTTATTATATTTATATCAGATATGGAAGGAAAAGATGTTTCATCTTCGATCATTTTACATTGTTGTCAAACTCATTGGTTTTTCTGCTTTGCTTTGATTTATATTATCTGAATTAGGTATTATGTTAATGGTACAAACCTATGTTGGTGTTATGTAAAAACATTACAACGAGATAATGCAGTGTATAGTTTATATATATAATCAATGGTAGCTCCTCATCTCATCACTGCATATAACATTACGTTTGCTTACAAAAACCCTGATTCGATACTGTAATAGAAATTTAGATAGACGAATTAAATTCGTGTTATCCAAATTCATTGGATCATGTCAGCGTATATATTCGTATAGACGTTTAATTACTTGCATTATATATCACCGTAGATTGTGTAACAAATGGCAGAACGATATTTAACAAGTATAGTCGGTGTATGTTTTGTTATTTTTATCTTGCTTATTACAAATTACGAATGTGGTGAAATATTGGAGGGAAAATTCAACATTGAACTAGACAAGAAACTCTTGTCCAATGTAATTTCGGTAGAATTGTATTCAAGATCAGCAATAGAGTGTTCGATACTATGTTTCCAGAAAACAGAATGCTGTGCTGCCAGTTACACACAACTAAATTCGACTTGTGTTCTTGACCAGTCTGAATATTGCATTCTAGTGTCTGTTCCTGCAGTCGGACAAAATGTCATGCAGAAGAGTATATTTGGTGAGTAAAATAGTTTTCGTACTAATAAGAATTTAATTACTAGATTATAACTGTTGTGAATCGTTATGGTATGAAACAGATTTGTCGTCATCGATTCTACAGTAACAAAATATCCACAATAATCACTGTCGTTTCGTTCGGGGCTAAACATTTTTTGGCACCTAAAATGGCTAATTTTTTGGATAAACACAATATTGTTTGAAGACTGCTTACCCTTCCGGAGCACCTGAGGTCACCCCCGGTTTTTAGTGGGATTTGTGTTGCTCGATCTTTAGTTTTATGTGTATGTTTTGTAGATCGTTCTTTGGTCTTTTGTACTTTTTCTTTTGGCCATTTCCTCTTCGATTTACATATTCTGATTACCCCTTTGGTATCTTCAAACTCTTCTTGACATCTTGACGAGATTGAAAGTGTATAAATTATGGAATGACACAGTCAGTACGACATCTACAATAATTCTTCATATTTCAGAATGAAATTCGTGGAAAATTGTGATTAAATCACTTTTATTTTGGTATGTTTTACCAATTTTCTTACGTAGTATTTCATATATAATATTTGTATAATATTTTCTAAATTCCTATTCATTATTTAAGAATTGCTGTTTGCCTAATTTGACTTAAAATTCTTTTGGGTATTTGTGCTCTCAAATATTTTAAATATATCAGCATTTCCAGATTTTGGCATCATAAATACTTACATATTCTAGTGCATGTAGATTGTTTGATATATTACGTATATATTTCCGTCATTATAGTATACACAACCAACGAATTCAAGTTTTAGTTTGTTTGAATAAGCCACGGAGTTCCACTATCTCAAAATTGGGGAGGCAGATTTACATAGGTTTGATAACTTGTTTCTGAATCCCATTGAAGATTGTTTAAGTATATATATATATTGGAATAATTGTATGTTGGAATTTCACGAAATAAATGCTGTTTAAACTGAAATTGTTTTTTTATTAAAAAAATGTTTTTTAAAATGACAATATATTATAATGCTAAGGTTAAAATATCTACACAACTAAACAAATATACAGTATGTCTTTATTTTCATTGTTATCTTTTAATAGAAGGTCCGCATACCCATGCCTCTTTGTTTATAATGAATCACAGCGGAGTCAGAAGATAGATACAGTTCTCCCAATCGTTTATTTGTTCTGGTTATATCTGATTCACAACCAGCAAATCGCCTAGATATACGACATTGTGTGTGCCATCTGAAAAGCTGTCGCCGACAAAAATGCTTTTATTTCTTTTTTTTTTTTTTTTTTTTTACAAAAACTGTGGGTGCTAATGTCCATGTTGAGCCGAAACAAAGCTTTCCACAGATATTATTGACCCTGTATGCAGTATCTGAGAAAAGGGCGATGTTTTGCAAATATATGGGAACATGTAGATAAGTACGTGACGCATTCAAGGATAAAAATGGAGATATTCAGGGTTACATTATTTAAATTTCTGATAAAAATGGAAATATCTAATTTATCAATTTCTAATAAAAACGTAGATATCTCATTTACTTTATTATTTATACAGAGTATCAATGATTTATTCTGATGAATAAGTTTCTCTGTCAGATAACTACCATGGCGATCTTATACTAGGGTATTTAGCTATCTTATTTTTATCAGCTTACAATATCTTTTTTTGGTGTTGTGAGGATGACTTCGTTGTTAATAATGTTTGGGTAGTGCCATTACAAAAAATAAAACCTTGTATATATTTTTGATATACGACAAGATAAGTAAATGTGAAGCTACTTGAACTGCTTTTAGGTAATGTTGTTATACAATACTGGTTTATCTGTCAGCTTCGTAGATCGTTGCACCTAGGATATTATGGTTTATCTGTTAATTCTATGTATCTTTATCATTAGGAAACTATATCTTGATCGTTACACCTACATGTAGGAAATTCGAGTCTATCTGTTAATTCCATGTATCTTTATAATTAGGAAACTATATCTTGATCGTTACACCTAGGAAATTCTAGTTTATCTGTTAATTCTGTGTATCTTTATAATTAGGATACTACTACTATATTTTATACTTTGGTAAATTCTGGTCTATCTGTTAACACACATTTGTACACTTGGGCAATGCTAGTCGTTCTATCTGTTAACACACATTTGTACACTTGGGCAATGCTAGTCGTTCTATCTGTTAACACACATTTTTACACTTGGGCAATGCTAGTCGTTCTATCTGTTAACACACATTTTTACACTTGGGCAATGCTAGTCGTTCTATTTGTTAACACATGCATAGTTACATTGGGGTGATATTGCTCCATAATGTTGTGATTGCGCCATGCATCGTTATAATTATCTCAAGAAGAGTTGGCACCCATCATGTTGTTCTTAATTGGCACAAACATCATCTAATATAGAAGAAGAGTTTGAAGATACCAGAGGGGTAATTAGAATCCATAAATCGAAGAACAGACAACACAATGACCAACAGAAAAAGAACAGACAACACAATGACCAACAGAAAAAGAACAGACAACACAATGACCAACAGAAAAAAGTACAAAAGGACGAACAATGATCTACAAAACATACACATAAAACTAAAGATCGAGTTACACGAACCACACCAGTGACCTCAGGTGCTCCGGAAGGGTTAGCAAAATATGTATGTGTTAGTGGTAATCAACTTCGTGCTTAATAAAAAAAAATATGCTTGTTTGAATGTTTTCCCCGCAATCAGTGTTCTAGGCCTTTGAAGCATACAAGCATTGCAGATGGATATTGAATGTTTAATATAATGTGGTAACATATTTACATAATGCCTCGATCTGGATTAGTAAAGCCTAATGGAACATTTTCTTTATTTGTCTTAAGATATACACCAGCTCACTGAATGTCTAATTGTTTTGTTGAGGGTATTACACAACACCGTATGCACAATCTATAAGCGAATTCATCATCTTTGTAAACTGCATACCGGAGGTATATAATATTTATTTGTCCATGGCTTAGGTGCATCTGACAATGAATTTGTTTTTAAGAAACTTCTATTTATACTTCTTTTTATGGGAAAAATGAAATGATTATTAAAAACAGTTGAAAAAACAAACTAATTCACTTTTCAGAAATCGAATAAATATGACGATCGACCATTACATTAAAATGTTACAATAATCACAAACTAGGAAATTTATAACGATTACAGGAAGTGTAAGCTGATGGTATATAAATTACTATTAATGTGAAAGACAATTTATTGAATGACTACTTTATTAGTTGTTTTTTTAAGTAATATTACACCAGTTTTGGGTGAAGATTTTTTTTCCCTGAAAATTCAGCTTGGAATACGGCGGTACCTTTACTAAGCTATTCATGCATGTTTCAAGTCGAAATATGTTCCAAACAATTAGAAATCTGCAAATCCGTGTGCATGTTTACCGTCCTCGCCATTGTTGTGGAGACTGATTAACTTTCGGTTGTTTTGTTACGATAATTGCCGATCATGACCTAGTGATGAAAAGATAAACAATCATGGATGCTGAGGTAAGCACGCATACATTCCTGACAATGATTATTGAGGAATCTGTCTGTTTCATGTCATGTGAACCATTTTTTTTTGTTTTTTTTTTTTGTGGTTTTGGTGCAATTATTCTTATGTGGTACACACGGTATATATTTTTACTTGCATCCGACATTTTTCCATCAACTGAACAGTGCACATGAGCGATAATCCAGGGGGAGGGGGGGCCACCCCCTAAAATTGGAAAAAATATGATTTTTTTTGCGTAAAAACGTGATTTTTCACACGAAATACCCCAAAATTTTCGCGCCTCGCTCCGCTCGGTCCGATTTTTTTTAAGTGCGCCCCCCCTAACTTGAAATCATGGATCCGCCCTGTAATCTCCCCGAAATAGTTCAAATCTTGGGTCACGCGCACATCATTTGCATTAATGACGGGAAAACAGAATTATCTGCGGTCAAATATTTTGCGATTTGCTCTTAAAATCTCCTTTTGAGCGAATTTTTAATGTTATGCAGTTGATTTTAGTTAAAATTAAGTGACATATTAAGTGAATATATTTAATCCAAAAATTCCACGATATTTGCCTTTCATATTACTTTAAATCCGTTGTACGTTGTACCCATCGTTCGAATAAGACTATTTCCATACCCCTTGGAGTTCTTTTAGGAGAATTTAATTTAAAACAGAATAATAACGCATATTCAAATGCATGTTCACTGCTTTATACATTTATATAATTACTATACGGATTAATATATTCTTATTATTTATTTTATAGCTTCATCATCTTGTAGTACTAGTGAATGTGTGCATTTTGGATCGTCGATATACAAATTTGATGTGAATGCAAAATCGTGGGATGACGCTAAAGTAAGTACTTACAAATGTATTACTGTTGTTGCAAATTTTTGTCAGACCGCCAGGATATAACTCAAATATTGTTGAAAGTGGCGTTAAAAACCATAACCCTCTTTTCATGTTGTGTATCGGTTCAAAATTATACTTACCAAAGCATAAGTATCCACAGACTTTCAACTTTCACAAAAAAAAATCTTTAGTGGAGCAGAAACACCTGAATTTTCAACAAATTTTTAGTGGGGTTCGTGATGTTTATGTGATCAAATGTCATGTCTTTACGATTTGAGTTAAGTGTTGTGGTGTTCAGGTGTTCAGGTCATCTTCACCCCAGCCACCCCCCCTTTCCCCATTAGTTTTACTAGAAGGTCATGTCCTCTTAATGTAATTGACCAATTATTGACGTATACGGGTGGCCTGTGTGATTGACGTATACGGGTGGCCTGTGTGATTGACGTATACGGGTGGCCTGTGTGATTGACGTATACGGGTGGCCTGTGTGATTGACGTATACGGGTGGCCTGTGTGATTGACGTATACGGATGGCCTGTGTGATTGACGTATACGGGTGGCCTGTGTGATTGACGTATACGGGTGGCCTGTGTGATTGACGTATACGGGTGGCCTGTGTGATTGACGTATACAGGTGGCCTTTGTGATTGACGTATACGGGTGGCCTGTGTGATTGACGTATACGGGTGGCCTGTGTGATTGACGTATACGGGT
>MJUT01042310.1:387-21079 GCA_002080005.1 Gigantidas platifrons | reverse complement strand
ATTGACGTATACGGGTGGCCTGTGTGATTGACGTATACGGGTGGCCTGTGTGATTTCCATATCAGTAGATGTTCGTTTTGTTTAACATTAACACTACTGTACTCTCCAAAAAAAAGAAAAGAAACGCAACATGTGAAAAAATATAACTTACTTCAAATTTTCAACATCATTTTAAATACAGAAATAAGCATTACATTACTCCGAAATTTGGCACACTGGTTGTTCAGACTTTAAATTTCATTCAAATGTCAAAATTTATCACATTAAAGTCCATAGCGTTCAGATGACGTCACTTCAAAGTCACCATTTTTTCACATGTTGCGTTTCTTTTTTTGGAGAGTATAGTAGTAGAGCATGAACTGTATACGGCAGTCCACCCTTGGGTGTTTTTTTTTAGCAAGATGTGGTTCGTGTTGCTAAATCTTTAGTGTTCTGTGTGGACCGATGTTTGTCTTTTCGTCTTGGGTTTTCTTGTTGACTATTACATTGTGTGTCATATACTTATCGCTACTTTAATACAAAGATGTAACTGAAGAATATTTATATACATATGTTTTTACTTGTTAATCATTAATTATATAAACAAAATGTGACAATAGAACTGTAAATGTAGATACGAAAGGTGGTGGAAATTGGAAGCCGTGCGTGCGTGCGTGCGTGTGTGTGTTTAACGCAACTTTCAACAATATTTCAGTTATATCGTGGCGGTCAGTTTTATTGGTGGAGGAAACCAGAGTACTCAGAGAAAACCAGCAGCCTGCTGCAAGTCACTGACAAACTTTAACACAGAATGTTGTTTCGAATACATCCCGCAATGGACGGGATTCGGACTCACAACTTAATTTAGTGATGATAGGCATGGAATTAATTGATACTAATTCACGAATTTCGAAATGTTATACCTTAGGCATATATAACATTTGAAACTGGATTTTAATTTGTTTTGTGTCCTTCAATGTTTGTTATTTTCAACTGTTATGAGTTTTAAGAGTCGTTGTAAAGACATTTAGAGTCCAATTTTTGTAATTTTGTATTCTACGGAGATATAACATAGTCCCACGTGATACAGAACAAACCACGTGTTCATTTACACCCATATACTATTTTGTTTACCTATAATATATATATTTCTCTCATTCGAAATTCTTAAGATTGAACTCGAGTTACCTCGTTTTGAATAGATGACTGACTATAATATTTGCGACGATTCATGAAGAGGATTTCTGAGTCTGAGAAAAAACAAATATTAAACAAATAGTACGGTAAAAAAATTCATGTGCCAGATAACAATTAAATTGACGAACTATTTCAAAACAAGGAATCTTATTACTGCCAAAAAGCACTGCAGTCAATGTTAAATTGGGAGGAAATATTTTTGTAAACTAATTGTATATGTCACTGAGAGGAAACCTTTATATTCGTATACTAATTTTATGTCATTGGAAGGAAATATTAATATGTGTAGACTAATATTGTAAGTCATTTGGAGGAACACTAAGTACATTTTAAATTGTCAGTGGAGGTAACCTTTATATTTGCAGACTAATTGTATGTAAAGGGGGGGGGGGGAATATACCGGTATATGTTTTGTAGACAAATTGTATGTCATTGAAAGAAAACTTTTATATGTGTAGACAATCTGTATGCCATTGGAAGGAAAACTTTATTAACAAACAAACAAACAAACAAACAAACAGACAAACAAATGTTTTATTAAAGAAAGTTCAGTCAAGGTGAACATGAAAATACAAAGAGAGGTCAATATAAGAGCATAATTATTATATTTATATATACTTGTATTGTATGTCATTTGGGAGAAATCTTTATTTTTGTAGACTAATTGTCTATCATTTGGAGAAAACTTTTATATTTTTAGACTAATTGTATTTCATTGGGAGGACAGCTTTGCGAAATTGAAAGTAATACAGAAAACAATTTTATAAAAACACAATTACAGGATAGAAATACTGGAGGTAAGAAATATATAAAATATACATGATATTAAACCTTTATGATCGGTTTTGAATAAAAAAAAAAAGGTTTTGCCAACCTTCTATCTCTTATTACAAGGAAAATATGAATTATTACAGATATCATAGCAAATTTAAAGTATATTTTGCCTCAATAAGTGTAAAGACAAGTCATATAAACACATATTTATAGATGCTGACATATGTTGTCAATATCAACCGTGATCCAGAAAATAACGCCGAAGAAATCAAGAGTACAAGACAAATATATTTTGGAAATCACTTGGTTAATTTAATAGTAATTTTTAAAATAATAACCGTCACCTTGACATCATAGATATTTTAGAGCTTGTTTCAAACATCAAATGACATGGACATATTTAGTAACATTGGTCTTTGCTATTCCCACTAATCAGAATGATCTTCTGCTAATATCGTCAATGTCCATTTTTTAAAACCCCATTACACATGTTATCTCTCAAAAAGACAAATAATAATAAAAAAAAAAAAAAAAACACTACACAGAAATGTAAAGATGAAGCAATTCCAACTCACTATAGAGGTGAACTTATGTACCCCGGAAGGATAACTTATGTACCCCGGAAGGGTAAGAAGTTCCTGCTCCACTATTGACACCATTCATGTTGGTCTTAAATGGCACAAACACCATCTAATATGGAAATCCTGTGATAAGTCATGAAGGTGGATAGGACGGGATTATGATTATGAGAAACGGAAGAATTAAAGAGTTTGAGATACCAAAGCGGTAATCGGAATCCGTAAATCACGTGGTCATATGCGACACAGATATTCAATAACGGTTAACCAGCTAATGGTGAATTCAACTTAACTACTGGTGACCTGCCTTGGTAGCAGCAACCCATTTTCAAGGAAATCGTGATAAGAATTTTTAGCTCTTGAATATCATATAAAGAGAGAAGTATATACTCCATATGCAGGTGCTGCTGGAATGCGGGATGAAGGCTGTCCCATAGTAATAATTGGAGAGAAGAATGGTATTAAAACACCCACATAAAACAGTCCTTTCTTGAACTAGAATTATCTACCACCGCTGAAGGGAATCTATAGTGATAAACCAAACTTATTTGGGATGAACAAGATTATGTTATGAAAGAGTCAATGGTCTTTTGTTTAAAAAAAAATACCACAAATTATACTATTTGTCGGCATAATATATATGCATATGGATTTGAAGAAACCATTCTCCTACATTTGTAATATGTTTGATTTATGATCAGAGTCTCTCTTATAGTTATTGTAATTCTTAATCGATACTGCCGCAATATTCTATTGACTGCGATATTGCCAAAGAATAGTCATAGATGTTATCTTCAATGACTAAATGGGTACAATTGCTATTTAAACTCATACAACAAACACTATATAAATAGGACAAGCAAATTTAAAGCAATATTCTTACAAAGCCATGTCATTTCTAAAATACACTTTGCATTTGTTTAAGGGAAAAATAAACTTGCTATTGTCCTCGTATCCAGTAAATAAACGTCTTCTGTTAGAATTTTCGTATAAGCACTACCTAACGTTGAACTTCGAAACTGGTGGAGATTACTTTTGAAACCAAGCGTTATGACTCGAATTATGCTGCCAATCAAATAAGTTTCAAGAGACATTCAGTAAAATCATCGGCAAGATTACTTTAGTTGAAATGTAATTTTGCTTTATACACGATACTAATTTGATATTTAGTTGAAATGTAATTTTGTTTTATACACGATACTAATTTGATATTTACGTTTTATTATGTGCTCACAAGTAAAACATACTTTGTTGACATATTTCAATTTGCATCAATCTAAAAATAACCCAGGGCATTGGCATATTGATAGACTTATATGTGACTTATACGAATGCATTTCTTTTCAAGCTTCAGGCTATTGGCTTGGTAGCTACAATTTCCACGAGGATATTACAGTGGTATCGAACACCAACTTTGTTCAAGTCATGACATCGACGGATAGGAAAAGTTGTGAACAAAACTTGCCTGAATCACAATGTTGCTCATGCAGATCACATCCTTTTTCTTGGGAAAGTTACAACTGTAGTACTGAACTACCTTTCATTTGTGAATTTCAAACAGGAAGTAAATGAAATCTGTATTTGTGTTTAACAACATCTTTACTGCCATTTCACAACAAATCTATGTTTAAATTGTGCTTTTAGAAATTCCACACCGTTCATCATTTACACGACAACATTGTATTGTTACAACAGGTTTCATCATTGTGCCAGCTGTTTCATTCTATTTTAAGTTCGCTTTATTATTTGTGTTTGTCTGTTGATTTTGTATTGCCTTGTAGAATTATAATTCTGTGTATAGGCAGATATGACATACGAGATGTTAACCCCAACAGAACCTCGATTCATTCCACTTTTTTGGAGTTAATGTTTTTGTTCTTTCCTATTATATTCAATACTATTGTCAGAGATTGACAGCGGCTTCAATGAGATTCCACGAATTTACATTGAACGCAGCTAGAATGAGACAATCTGTTTCCTGGGAATGTTGTGGTTTTTAATTATGTCCAGGGTACTCAAACAACATTTTGAAACTGTGATTTTAAGTTATTCTTTCGAACGGCGATCCATTGCATATCCCATTGTATATCTTTTACACGTCGGTATTATAATATACTAACAATAAAAACCGACATTGCTATGTAATCTGTGTCTAACACCCCTTGTGTCATTAGCTGGAACATCACGCATAATTTCACGTATTATTCATTTATCTCATAATTAACTTTTATGTATAAATACATCAAATTAATTGCTTATAAAGTAAAGAAATACTTTTGGTCCAGAAAAATGAGTGTACGTAAATTTCAGGTTGAGTGCGATTTTTTTGGGGTTTAAATTGGGGTTTAATATGCAGTTTATTATTTTTCTGTTCATTGATCCTCGTTCTCAATAAAATGATACTTTTCAACATTAAAGTGTTTTAACGTTTAGTTCATATATCTTCACAACGTCCAAAAAAGTGTGTTCTTTAGGATTAGAAAAACTGAAGAAAAAAAATGAATAAATTGTTTCCACGTCAGTACAAAACACTCTGGTTCATTCAGCAGTAACAATAGAATATTACCTCGTTTTAATATTTACTTATACATGTACTTGATCAGAGAACTAAGGACTTCGACCCTATGGTTGCATCACTATACATCACCAATAGTTCATGATGTTTCGCTATATGACTTTCTCCCATATACACAGAAGCCGTTGGGTAATGCTTCCAAACTACTGAACCACAAAAGAAACATCGTTTAAATTTTAGTATGCAACAGCTTTATTTTGAACCATAACAATTTTAATAATTATTATCGGAAACTCATTTCAAGCAGATTTCTTAACATATTAAGTTTTTAAAATGTTTTAGGATCCTTTTGTCAACAATACATCATATATTAAGGTGAAATGAGGAACGAGAGTAAGTATTGTACATGTCCTCCATTGGCGTTGATTACCATAACACATCTCTTGTACATTGAATGAATGAAATACCATTGGAATACGAGTCCAAACCCGTAAGAAGAATGCACCAATTTCGGCTGCAGTTGTCGACCTTGGTTGGACTTCATTAAGTCGTCATTGAATCTCATCCCACAGATTTTCAATCGGGTTTAAAACCGGACTAAAAGCTGCAGAAAGACTCTTGTGGCTCTTGTAAAATGAGAACGGGCGTTGCCATGCTGGAAAGTGTAGTTACGATGACGTGCACAAATGACACTACACGGGGTGTCGGAACTTTGTCTATGTAGCTAGAGACCGTAAAACCCCTTTTACCTCTGCTTCTGTCAATGTTCTGAAACTAAAGGTCCAAGTTTGCAGCTTAAACCGAGTACACCATCATCAAGGTATATACATTGAGTCTCTTTCAAGCATCATTATTGGAAATGCAATAGCGACATTCATGTGAGAATGTGATATTCCTTCAACACTGAAGACACCAGTGTTGAGATTTCATAGTTCAATGTACACGTTCTTGACAATGACGAACTGTCAAGATGGGTCATCTGGCAATACAACGACATCTACTGTTGTTAGCGAAAGGACTGAAATATCGTGATCCTAAATTAATACAGTATTGGCAACATAACTTTAAAAATTCTTAAGGATTCCGTCGAGGAGTATGCTAGACAACGGGCAAAACGTGAAAGGGAAGACATAATGCTAAGCTCTTTCTGGATAAGCTGTGAGGACGTTGATACAATATGGAATTGCAAACCTTGATGTGTTAGTGAATCTCGCGTACCGTCGATCTTCAAGGTGCCAAGATATAGCTGAAATATTGCTAAAGTTGGCTTTAAACACCAATCAATCATTCGATCTTCAAGGACCCAAATGTAGCTAAATACCTGTCCTATATATGCAACAAGCATGGTGTTGTCCGTATAGAAACAAGCCCGCTAGTAATATCGTTTTTGTGTAAATCAAAATACATAGACTGCTTGGTAAAGGAATTAAGTATTGACATCTAACTTGGCAACCTACATATACCCCCGATGATACATACGAAGAAGAAATACCTGACAATCATTGGAAAATGTACCCATCAGGAGCTGTTGTCAGTTGTCTTTTACAAACATGGAGGCCAGTATTTTCCAAGCATGTGACACTCGTCTTGAGATGAGTTGTGTACTTGATTCATCAAGCGCAACAAACAAACATTCCTTTCGTAGGTTTTGTTTTCTACAGAGGAGAAACTAGATCATATTTCCATGTCCCGGGGAGTAACATTTTACTGTATGGGGAATATTTACGTAACCAATTTATATTCGTTATGCTTCCTGTTACAATCTAATTTCAGTGTTCAAGTGTTTCTAGTAATTAGGCATACCATACATAACAAAAATACCACCAGCGAACCAAACGAAAAGAACGATGGTCGACTTATTAATTATCGCCATAAATTTCGCGACTAATTTTTTTTATTTATAAAACTGCTCTTAGTTTCGTCCATTTTCTCGCTCCACGAGAATCTGAAACTATTTTTAGAGGAGTTTTGAAGATTTGTAGGAAGTGAGTTAAAATTTATTAAACAATTGATTTAATACCTATAATTTTCTGTGTATAGCTAATGAGCCGGCGAGTTATCTAATATGCGAGATTAATATAGATTCAAAGGAAGATTTCAAATGATGAAAGCTTTTTTTTTCCTAAGTAATGATGAATATATTTCAATATTTTATCTGTTAAAATTTCTTTACTACATTATTTCTTTGATTCGATCCTTAATAGATATTTTTTTTATTTACACAAGATTTTAATTTACTGCATTCCGAAAACCTGACTAGAAGATCAAACGTCTCTAAGAATATGATATTTTTGTATTGTCTAAAGTCAAACTTGAATCATCTGCAAATTGACTGAACAAATGGGGCAAGATACAACTCAGTTCCCATCCTTCATTTTTTTTTCTCATAATCTTGTTCTTTCCTGGTGTGTTTTACTTATATTTCTCTCAGGCCACTATTCGAGTTGCGCATGGAGCAGGATAATCTTACTGTAGGTTTATCTAAGAGGTAATCTTTCCGGAATTATATATCGGAAATGAAATTAAGGGTTTAGGATTATTTTTGAGAAACTCATTGATATTTTTATCTACCAATTAAGAGTATAATAATAAGTCGAAAAGTGGTGGAGCACAGTTTCGTCAATTTGCAGTGCCAAGTCTGT
Source organism: Gigantidas platifrons (assembly GCA_002080005.1). Taxonomy (NCBI): domain Eukaryota; kingdom Metazoa; phylum Mollusca; class Bivalvia; order Mytilida; family Modiolidae; genus Gigantidas; species Gigantidas platifrons. The sequence goes on along the minus strand of MJUT01042310.1, from coordinate 13,394 downwards.
TGGAAAATATTCCCATGAAATATGTTGTCCATGAAAAACACCAGCATTTTTTATATAATTCCACCTTATATAAAAATGCTGGATTTTCATTGGATAAAAGCTATGCTATTTTTCCGCAAATATTATGATTTTCTCCAATTTTTCCTTCACCATGGTATTTTTTTCCCGCCATTTTAAGTGCCGTGGTATTTTTCAGAAATACAACGGCAGGTGGGAAAATACCATTGTCTAAAAATATATCGTGATTAAAAATAGTAGTATTTTACATTCCGATGCTCTCGGGATTTATCTTCAGGTAATGATAACCACCGATATTTTTTAATAATGGCCGAATCAGCAGACGGCAGGTCGGCAAGTAATTCTGCAGCTGAAAATCGATTTGCCGATGCTACCGAGGAGGATGTGTTCAGTATTTTAACGAATATTAATTTAAAAAACACAAACAAATCAACAAAATTTGTCATAAAGTTACTGCGTGATTACTGCTCGTCAAAAAATCGAAATGTTGACTTCGAAAATACGGATATTAACGAACTGAAAACGCTTTTGAAGGAATTTTGAAGTAAAAAAAATACATTGTAAGGGCTACTAATGTATGTTATCACGTGTATTTACAAAATACAGCCTCGTTGTCCAAGAGATCATATTGTAAATTTCATGAGCTGCAACACTGTAAAAACCTGTGCTTGTCTGATTCAAGGGAAAATATTCGGTGGAATTATAGAAATATACCATGCTTGTAAGTGGTATTTGCCAAAAATTACTGGTTGAGAGACTGGACAAATATCCCTCGCCTGTCGGCACGGGTAATTTGTCCAGTCTCTCAACCAGTATTTTTTGGCAAATACCACTTACAAGCATGGTATATTTCTATAATATTATCTTCAGTATACATGTACGTATTGCTAGAACATGTGTGTATTTTCTCTGTTCTCAAAACTTAATGCATATAAACTGCGTGTAACGATTTTGAATAACAACACTGATTTATTTTAACTTAAAGGTATATTGTCTACGATTTTTTTTTAATTTTTAACTGTCCATAAATGATTTGTTTAATCTATCATTAAACATTATGCTGCAAAATATACGATTGGTGTTCTTTTTTTTTTTTGACAAAAAAGACCCAAAACTATCGTTATCGGAATTATTGTCCGGGATGACAGAAATTCAAAGTGAAAACGGAAGTTTGGAATTCTCGGGGATTTAGCTTTGAGGTAAGGAAAATACTGTTAAGATTCAAACACTTCATGATTGTCACGCTCGTTTAATGACTGTTGTTTGAATCTTAACGTTTCGTAGCGTATTCGCCAATAATTCGGTGTTTAATCTTAATTTTATGAAGGTCAGTATGGAAAACAACAATAATTTTGGGTATGAAAAAATAAAAATGTGGTAGACAATATACCTTTAAATGTGTTCTTTCATATTGTATAATAATAGTACAGAGTGAGCAGCTATCAGAAGTTTTAATACTATAATAAAGCTTTATGACTGATGATTTGAGATGAACAGGTTTTTAATCATGTTTGGTGTATCGATTTTGCCTCTTTTTTCTTTTTTTTTGCCGATTTTGATATTTTATTTTGGAATTGTTCCGACAGTGTGGTATTGTGGTATTTGTAACTTGTTTTCATTTTATTTATATTCATATCTGATCCATGTTACTTGTAATTAAGCTTGTTCACATTATCTTTGATGCCCCTCTTTTAGCTGTCAAAGGAGTTGAAGTAAGGTCTTTGGAAATATTCTTTGTTGATCTCCTAACTGAACACGATATGGTTCCTTGTACTAACACTTGTGTATTTAGTAAATAGGAAACAATATTTACATTCTCATCTTCAGTTGTAATGAGGGCCCTTCGTGGTCGTGGTCGTATGGTAGTTGCATTTACAATTAGTCCTTGCAATCAGTATCTATCATCACGGAAGGTGTACTCGATACAACATTATATAATCAAGTTTGTCACTGACTTGCGACAGGTCAGTTATTTTCTCTGTACATTCCGGTTTCCTCCACCAATAAAACTAACCAGCCACGATATAACTGAAAATTTGTTGAAAGTGGCGTTAAACACTATAATACTTACACTTAAGTTGTCATGTGTATGCCTTTAATAACAAACTTGTACGTCATATAATTACATCAGGGTCCTTAAAAATCAGTGCTACACGGGTACTTATGGAAACCTATAATCATTATAAAGAAATCTACAATATAGACTTTCATTGACATTATAGAGTGAATTGGTTGATGTATAAATTTCTCTTTGACGGGCGACTTATCCGGATTACTTTCTAAGGTACGACACTGGAAAAAATGAATCCAATATACGTAAATGGTTTAACAACAATATGAAGTCTTTTGTTTGAATACAAAATCATTTGCATCAGACAGATAAGCAATATTTCGAGTAATTCAGAGGAAAAGGAAGTAAACACGTTTGTTTAATCCAACTGTTATTATTTTCAATACAATCATCGACATTTCTCCCTTTATATAAGACATAATCATATCAACATAACAGGATTAGGGGGAACACTTCCGAGATTTCTTAGTTCTTATGAATAATTCTTCACACTTCATAGGAATATAACTATGATACGACAGCTTAAGCCCTGTTTTAAATGACAATTCGCCGTTAAAATATAGTCAATGTTGATAAAAACACTACTTAGTTGGAAATAAACATTAAAGAATACCAAAGGGCAATAAAAAAAAAGACAATCTAGAGAAACTGGCAACACAGGGTACACAAGATGAAGACAAACAAAACCACAACACAATATGTGTTGGACACCATTATGCCCAAACAGACGTAAATATAACATGATTAGGCACACAAACAACTGGAGGCAAAGACGAACATATATTTTTATGTGGAAATTGTAACGGACATTAATTACAACACGTAACTGATAACGTAAATACACATAATAGCACAACACAAAAAACTAAAAAGACACACTCCGTGCTACTTATATATACAGTCAAGTCCGGTGAAAGTCTTGGTAGTGACAGAGGAAAGAAAACATCTACGTAAAAAGTAAAAGATCCATTGTCATTTGAGATATATATATTTCGTTATGGTCAACCAGATTGTGATGACAGCCATAGGATTTTAGTAGTGATGGCTTCAACCTAGGAACAACGTAGCCTTATTTAAGTAGCCTTTGCGCCAGCAGCTGAGCTCTGTCCAGAAACATTTGTGTATGGTTTTTTTTTCTGAATATAGACGACATTATTATCTGATTATTATATAGTTTTGTTGTCTTGGACAGAGTTACTTCTATAAAACTATAGTACAACAAAACCATATAAGGAAAAATCTCTGAACATTTGCAATATATTTGTCCTCATGAAAAGTCCATGAACATGCGTAAAATATTTTCTCTGGTGGAAACAATCCTCAGCAAGTGGACACAATTGCTTGTCACCACCGATATTTCTCTAAATATTTCATATTAAACCGCAAAAAAAAACAAACCCAAACAAACAAACAATAATTCGCTTAAAGATATTCCTGTCGTTAAGCAATAACACGAATGGTTTCAATAATGGAGAAAGAACTGCTTGCCCTTCCAGAGCACTTGAGTTCACCCTCAGTTTGTAGTGGAGTGGTGTTACTCACTCTTTTTGTGTGTATGTTTTTGTAGATCATTCTTTGGCCTTTTCTTTTTTTGGGCCATTACATTGTCTGTTCTTCTTTGTTTTACGGTTTCTGACAACTCCATTGGTATCTTTAATCTTTTCTTTGTAGAGATCTAATTAATTCATCAAATGAAAACACATTTGCGCGAGTTTGTTTTACCGTTTAACTCAGAAACCCGTGGTATAAATAATTTGTAACATAATGCCATGCAACAGCACGTCTAGATCGTTGAATGTTACACGGCTCTCTGAGAGTAATAAAACTACAATCCATATTTAAAGTGTGCAATATCTCGTATCTATGTGTATTATTTCATAGTTCTTAGATGTTGTTTGCATTCTGGTATAGAAACCATAAAGGAAAAGAATGCATGCATGTTAGAACGAAGTTTATATAGATAATCAATTGTAGCTTTTTGTTTGTATATAAATTGATATCATCTTGAGGAATCTGTATTTTAAATCATAAACAGGATTATTTTTCATCGGATAATACCGAAGTCATTTAAGGACAACTGGATTACTCATTCATCGTCAGTTTTAGTTATCCTCCTAGAAATGGTTTTTGCAGATATATTTAAAATTGCTATTATGGTTATTAAGTACATGTTAATTTTCGCAAAAACTGAAAATGGTAAAATACTGAAAATGAAATTCAGTATTCAGTTAGATAATAGACTGTCACCGAATTTAACTTCGACAGAACTTCATTCAAAATCAGCAGTGCACTGTGCATTACAATGTTTTGCAAAAGAAGAATGTTGCGCATCCAGTTACACACCATCTACATCAACGTGTCACCTTGACCAATCTACCAAGTGTTGTCCTGATAATATGCCTGCTGTCGGGGGTCTTTTAATGCGTATGAATGGTGAGTAATTGGTTTTCTGGAAATGGAATTTTTGATTGTCATGATTATCTTCGCGGTGATTTCTGTGAATGTTATGTTAATTTAATCTGTATAAAGGTGGCCGTCGTGGTCGTGATCGGATGGTAGGATTTACAGCTACCTGTACAATCAGTGCCTATCACCACTAAAGTTGTAAGTTCGAATTCAACTCATGGCGAGGTGTACTCGATACAACATTATGTGATAAAGTTTGTCAGTGACTTGCGACAGGTCGGTGGTTTTCTCCTGGTACTCCGGTTTCCTCCACCAATACAACTATTTGCCACGGTATCGTATCTGTGGTTTTCTACGGGTACGCCGGTTTCCTCCACCAATACAACTGACCTTCACGATGTAGCTGAAATATTGTTGACAGTGGCATCAAACACCATAACCATAACCCTATTCTGTATATATGAAATAGAAACCTGAATATATAATTTTCGACGTGTTCATTGAAAAGAATATTGTCTATTATGTATATGTAATGTTATCTCGAAGTTGGATAATGCATTTCATAAACCAAACCTAAAACAAACCGAATGGTCGGATATCGTTCCTTGGTGGACATCTGGACCTGTTAAGCAAAGAAACACAAGCCGACATATCCGACAATACTAGAGCGATAACATTTTTATATGACTGTCCTTATATTAATACACAAGTCATAATTAAAGAAAGGCAGACACATATGCGGATGGGAAGATCGTAGCAAGTAAAGGGACGTTACTAGTTGACCTAAATACACACCACATTTTCGAGTGTAATGGTCTGATATATTTACCTTTTGTAATGGGAAATAAAAGGAAAAGTAGTCTGCTATTTCGGTGAAATAGGCGATGGTTAAATGTATATCTCAAACGAAGGACCAGATATAAACGAAGGGTCATCCATCAATTGGTGAAAGGCAGCCTTTGGCTAATCAACATTCCATATTCCATGGAAACGTAAGATAAATTTATAAAGCAAATGTTCGGCAAAAGTTCGTATTGGCAATGAATTAGGTTTTAAAGAACGTATAACTCTTACAACATAATAAACAAAGTTCGTATTGGCAATGAATTAGGTTTTAAAGAACGTATAACTCTTACAACATAATAAACAAAGTTCGTATTGGCAATGAATTAGGTTTTAAAGAACGTATAACTCTTACAACATAATAAACATAGCTTAAAATTGAAATTTAGTGTACTTAATGACTTTATATTATTACACTGAATGTTAGCTTGAAATAGATTTCGTTCTTGTATTTTTGCAGACATTAAAGTGTATATAGGACTTTTACTATGACTTTAATTAAACGTAATTAGTACGCGTTCAGAGATTTAATCTTTAACGTGCATGTGAATAAATGCAGTTTTACGCAGTATTACAAAAATGTATATAAGTTAATTACACCCATTTGAATATTATCTCACTGGATATATTATAGATTTCAGCATTAAAGGTCCGTCTTTCAAATGAAATGAAATTTCAAGTGATTAGATATGCCTTATGAAGCCAAAATACATATCTTAAAAAGAATTTGGTAAAATATGCATTTGATCAAAACCTCAAAAACTAATAAACGACGCTAGTTTACCAATTTAATTAAATTAGATTACTACATTTTTTTTTACAATTTTTCTTTGGTGATATACTAAACTCTAACAACATCCGGGTACTCCGGCTTCTTCCACCACTAAAACTGCGGGTCGCCATGATATAGCTGAAATATTACTGAAAGTGGTGTTAAAACACCAAAATAAATTCAAATTCAAAATTCTAACAACATGTCATTTGAGATCATGTCATGTAGCCTTTCATTAATTTTTGACTGTCCAACCATATGCAAGACCGTTAAATATATTACAATTTATGTAGCTGTCATGAGCAATACCATGGTCAAAAGAAAAGAGACAAACAATAATATACAAGCCACTACATAGAAAACTAAAGACTGAGCAACATATATCCCAGTAACAACCCAGGATGAACTCGTGTGCTCCAGTGGGTAAGCAACGAGGTTGTGTCTACAACTACAGCGTATCCGTGATATTCTGTGACACAAATGGCATGGAATTTTTATTGTTCCAATCATTGTAACGTGTGTATTAAAAAAAAAAGATACTTAAAATGAATATAAGTAAACAAAAGTAAAATTAATGTATTGTTTCAGCCAGTCATAATCAGCATAATACGAACATAAAGAAATTAATATACAACCAGATACATGTATATGTATAGACGTTTTCAGAAATCGGTGATTACCTAGTTATCGTTCGTGGACACTAGGTGGCGTTACTATCGTCCGCCATTATGAAAGTACAACAATCGGCTGTTTACACTAGTTACATGTACGATTAATCAGTATTCATAATTGGATTAGATAAACACCCTTCAGTTGTTATTCTATGGCTCCTCGTGAAACTTTTTTTTCAGATAAAGAAATTCAGATATTCAGATGTTTTAATTTGATAAAACTTAAATTCCTTTTCATCTTCACTACAGATCCCTATAAAGAAATTGACCGACAAAAAGGTTTAATTTGTTTTACAATTGAACACAAAAAAAATTAATAAAACAGAATTGAAAAATGCACCTTAAGATGTCACATTCAAAGTTAAAATGGCATTAGCTACGATTTTGACCAAAAAAATGATATGTTTTGGAAATTGGTAAATAGATTTAAAATGACGAAATAGAGGTAAATATTTCACATTAAACAGCTAATCGAACCACTTCACCCCGCCTTTTGAGAACGAAAATTACCATCGATTACTTATTTGTATTTTGTCTGCCAACTTGCATGGTTCGTTGTTCATACATGTAATTAACACTGGCTAAAATTCACAAAATATAAGAAATAAGTGCATTGTTGTACTGATTTAATGACGATTCGACAATCTCCGTAAACAATGTTGATAATTAATAAGATGATGTCGATTTCTTGATCGATCTCAAAACACGAGCAGTTGCAGGCCTTTTCCCCGATGCGCGTACATTTCATAACATTTATAAGTTACAGAAACACGTTTTTATTAAGGCATCAATCACATCTGATAGTTTTTATGGGTAACAAAAAATTACGATTTGACAGAGAATGCCCCTTTAAGTTCTTTTCTATCAGTTAGGAACACTTTTTATCATTATATTACTTCACTTCAAGACTTATAAACATAGATACAAAATGCAACTATTTTGCGTTTTCGATTTTCAAGCCATCTTCCAATTTATTTATACTTAAAAAATAAATTTATATATATTTTTTCTTATAAATGTGTATAAATATCTTCTATAAATTTCAATTTCTTATCTAATTTTTATTCTTATTATGTAAAGGTAAACGGACAGAAAGTCACAGGACAAAACGTCACAGGACAAAAAGTCACAATTTTGATAGGACAAAAAGTCACAAATCATTATTTTAATACACATAGGACAAAAAGTAACAGGACAAAAAGTCACAAATTTCAATTTTAAATATAGGACAAAGTCCCAGTTTGCTTGTATGCTCATGACATTTCTTTTCCCACATTAAATTCTACAGCCAGCAGATGGTTAAATTGATACATTTGATAGTGATAAGATCTTGATGCAACCTGTTTTGCTTAGGTTAAAACTATGTGGTGACCTCTGGATGTGTATTCCATCATTGCTTTTAGTGATATACTGGAATATTCATGGCATTTTGTCAGTGGTGTGGTGTACTAAAAAAAACAACAACAGGTTATTTGCTCACAAAAGCCATACTACAGACAGCACCAGGAAATAAGATCAGAAATTGAAAGGAAAAAACATAGAACTGTCTCCTCTGTATTGTTAGTTTTATTTATTTCTGAAGAAAAAAGTCATACTTTTCCCTCTAATTAGAAACCGTTAACTGTTGTCAAAACTATTAATTAGATATGCATCCTGCTTGTTTATTCAGAAATCAAGTTGTTGTTTTAAAAGGGATATTTTAATGGTTGTAAATATACACGTACTTCCTTTAAAGCCACAACACACAAATGTAATAATTTTATTGGTTAATAAAAGCTCACACAAATAGAAAGGTTAATCTTGCAACTTCATCCAAAAACAAATACAAAAATATCTTTGAAAAAATCTCCAAAAACATTTCAAAATAATAAAAAAAAAAATTAAAAAAAATTGATATAAAAAATAAAATGCTGTGAAAAATACCTCTGCAAAAACACTTACAAAAAAAAATATTACTGGAATTAAACATAATATTTAATATTTACATTGTAGGTTGATTTTTTTTTAATCAAACATTTTTTTTAATTGAAAATGAACAAATAATGAAAATTGTGACTTTTTGTCCTATTTATTACAATATTTGAGGTTGTGACTTTTTGTCCTGTGACTTTTTGTCTGTAAACTTTTGTCCGTGACTTTTTGTCCTGTGACTTTCTGTCCTACATTCTATATAACAATATGGTCAGATTGTTATTTTCATTGAATAGCATCTCAAAATAGATTGCTTCACAGTAGGGGTCTTCCTGTATATTGGGTACATCCTGTATATTACAAGACAACCTAATTCCGATCACCTAAAAAATATTTCCACGACATACATATTTTTTTTATAACCACAGTGATCAACCTTGCAAAGGACACAACTTGAAGACGGCTTGAAATTCGAAAACGCAAAATAGTTGCATTTTGTATCTATGTTTATAAGTCTTCACTTTAAATCGCATAGTAATAATTTCAAAAAGCTTATATTATAATTTATATATTTACTTTTTAATTTCATACAAAATATTAATTTGATTACCCCTTTTTTCTTATGCTTGAAAAGCAAAAAGGAAAAAAAACTGCATGCAGTAGGATTTATACTGATTTTGTATGGGGAAAATAACGGTAATTAAAAAATAATAATAATACATACAAGGTAATTTATTTGTTGTCATTATATCTCCGTTTACAAATCACTTCACAGCAGGTGTTATCATTGAATTTCAAGCCGAAATAACAGTATATTGTGACACCTGTACTAGAGAAACCATACATTAGCGTATCGATAAACCCCGAGAACATACTATTTTTGTATATTACTAATGGCGGACACACTCGGAAGTCGATAATGGCCGCGCCCATGTTTTTAAGAATAAAATGGATAATTACACCTTATATAAGAATGCTGGATTCTGATTGGTTAATAGCCGTGATATTTTTGTTACAAAGTCAGGCCTTGCATTGTGAATTTGCAGAATTTTTACTTCATGTAGGTGTATTTGCATAAGATTTAACTTTTTTTCATGGTATTTGCAAAATCGTATTTGCCGTTTTTACCCTTCACCGAGACGCTTGTAACAAAATTTGTAAAACGTTATCAGTTGTGCGTTTTAAGTAACATCATTTGGTAAAATTAAACAGATACATCATGTTAGGTCATGAAAACGACAAACAAAAGGTATTATTTATATAGCCAGTGTTCTAAATAATATTCGATGTAATTAAACAGATATATCATGTTTGGGAGGGGTATTTGCGAAAAATACCAGTCTTGAGACTAAATTTCTCTCGCCATTCGGCTCTGGAAATTTTTCGTCTCTTGACTGGTATTTTTCGCAAATACCCCTCCCAAACATGATATATCTGTATAAAATCCTGATGGGATGCACCGAGGATATCTATTATACAATGTAGTGAATATTGAATTAAAAATTGTATGCAACAATTTTATTATTCACAGCAAATAAAAGAGCTGTAACCAAACAATGAATTTTGTCATGGTAAAATTATTTCTCATTATGGAAATACAACGCCATAATCATTGTTGCTACATTTTCTACATTACGTAATTACAAACAATGGTGAATTTTTTGACTGAGCGTACCTGATGAAGGTTATTCTAGAAACTAAATCATACATCTGTAGACGGTTTTTATTACTATCATCACTGGGTCGATACCTCTGCTAACCCTCGGGTGTATCATCCGTTTCGATACTGGCTTATTTCATATATTTGTTTATTGAAATTTACAGTTCTTGAAGAATGTAATTTTATTACAATTTACGTTCTCCTCTCTCCGGCCCATTTTGGTTTTCTTGTTCACAAAGACTTAAATTATTTGACTTTCCAATCTTTTTACTTGTAGCGTACCTGATGAAGGTTTCTAGAAACGTATCGCGCGCCTCGCCCTGGATCAGATATCGACTTATCTACTATTCTTATTACTGAATTATTGCATGTTGACCTTGCAGTCTGTTAAATAACTACATGTAAATTTATGAAATTGTAGTTGTTCAAACTTGCAGTGCACGTGTAGCCTATGGAACATCAATGTACGAACTGGTAGAGAACCCATTAACATGGGACGAAGCAGTAGTAAGTAGAGTTACGGTTTGGTGTTTAGCGCCACTTTCAACAATATTTCAGCTATATCGTAGCGGTCAGTTTTATTTGTGGGGGGAACCAGCGTGCCCGGAGAAAACCACTGACCTGTCGCAAGTCACTGACAAACTTTATCACATAATGTTGTATCTAGTACAACTCGCCTGAGCGGGAAGCTATAGTAAGTAAAAATTATTGTCCAGATATAGCATCTTGGCTCTGCGCTCCGTAGTCAGATTTTTTGCCACTGATATTGTTTATTAAACTGGGTTTTTTTCTCGAAATATACAATGGCAAACAAGTTCAACGATCTACAAAACATTACACAGAAAACTAAAGGTGAAGCAATAAAATTCGGGGGTGATCTCAGGTACCCTTGAAGGGTAAGCAATTATATATGTGTGTGTGTGTTTATAAGAGATTCAGATAAGTTAAGAGTGGATCAGACATGTTACAATATGGTCAGGAATACTAAAAGAGTAGTATGCATATCAAAAGTGAGTCATATACATTTTTATATTAATAGATGACCAGGTATGTTAATAAGGGATTATGACGTCATGTTAAAAGAACATTGAAACTACAAGAAAAACATTAATCATGCATGACGGTTATGAATTAAGGTGAACATTACGAATAAGAAACCACACTGAAGAATTCAGTTGAGCATTTGTCGCTTTACTTTATACTTTTGAAAGTGTACCCAAAGTATACCCTTATTACGAAACAACATGAACAATAACGGCCACCATCAGCAGACTTCCCTAAAATAACCACAGTAAATCATGCTCGTATTAATTACATACCAACTTGAGCAAAACGTTTTGTAGTCCAATCGTCAATAATAGAATCAAGGCTATTGTCAACTTTCCGTTTCCACGAACAGGTCTTTCTTTTTCAGAATAAGTGTAGCTGTTTGGGAGGTAAACTTTGCGAAATTGAAAGCGAGGGAGAAAATACTTTTATTAAAGCTGCAATACATCAACAAAACACTGGAGGTAAGATAATAAATTACAGATAAGAACATTCGCTTTCATGTTTTTTCTACAATGGTCTTGTGTTTTCTTTTTGATTTCTGGCTTTTGATCATGCCTTGGTAGCTTTGGACTGCACGCATTGACTATACTAAGTCATGTCATGGTAAGAGTATTTACTGTATTGTACAAGGTAAACTGCAGCAAGAGACACGTATCTGCACTATACTAGTTTGGAGTATGCACTTCTACACACTATCTGGTATGAGTATTCACTAAGCTACTCTTAGGTAAGGTTATTCATTGTATTACACTCAGTATTTACTGTAGTTTTCAAAGAATATTCAATTCAATTCGTGGTCGTGATCGTATGGTTATATGGTTATGGCATTTACAACTACTATTGCAATCAGTGCCTATCACCACTAACTTTGTGAGTTCGAATCCGGAGAGGTGTACTCGATATAACATTGTGTGATAAAGTTTGTCAATGACTTGCGAAAGATCGGTGGTTTTCTCCAGGTACTCCGGTTTCCTCCACCAATAAAACTGACCGCCACAATATAACTGAAATATTGTTGTTAAACACCATAAACCTAACTCCTAATCTTGACCAATTATGAGTATTAAGTACTGCACCAGTTAATAGTATTTCTGTTTGTACTACACCAACATAGGAGTACAGTACTGTCTGTACTACACCAACATAGGAGTACTGTCTGTACTACACCAACATAGGAGTACAGCACTGTCTGCACTACACCAACATAGGAGTACTGTATGTACTACACCAACATAGGAGTACTGTCTGTACTACACCAACATAGGAGTACTGTCTGTACTACACCAACATAGGAGTACTGTCTGTACTACACCAACATAGGAGTACTGTCTGTACTACACCAACATAGGAGTACTGTCTGTACTACACCAACATAGGAGTACTGTCAGAACTACACCAACATAGGAGTACTGTCTGTACTACACCAACATAGGAGTACAGTACTGTCTGTACTACACCAACATAGGAGTACTGTCTGTACTACACCAAGATTAGAATATCCACTGTCTGTACTACACCAACATAGGAGTACTGTCTGTACTACACCAAGATTAGAATATCCACTGTCTGTACTACACTAAGATTAGAATATCCACTGTCTGTACT
>MJUT01042301.1:194285-211474 GCA_002080005.1 Gigantidas platifrons | reverse complement strand
GGCTCCGCCCATCGTGAGAGTCTACGTAAGGTGTTATGGCGGACAAGTAACAATTTTCAAATACGAAACTGGTCTTGAAGATAGAAACAGGGATTGTAACACTTATTTCGTATCACCATTACTTAAAAATTGTTGGGAATAATAAGATATGACCAGATATGCAAAAAGAAAGTTGAAATATTCACGGAACGAAAATTTTAATTTGCTCCCATACGTTGAATGAGATCGATTCATAACCCTAAATGGAGCACAAGCGGAATGAGGGTTACGTTATCGTATCTACAGGGATCGTAAATCCAAATTCAAAAATACTACTGGTTGAAATTATAAATTAATTCTTTAACAGATTAAAATATATAAAAGGCGACTGCATCTGTGGTATAATGTTTAGTGTGCTCACCTCTGGAGTGGAGTGTCATGTCTACCAGTGAACAGTTGTTTCAGTGAGCTAACACTATAAAAATCCAATTATCATTAGCCTGTTTAGTCTAGTACAAAGCAGATCTCATCATCATCTCATTGAAAAGTTATTTGTTCCCGTCATGATATACCTAAAAAAAAATGCTGAGATGGCAACAATCACTCGTTCAATATATAAAAGTATAAGAAGGCTGAATTTTATTTCTCTGATTTGTTGGGAAGTATCACCATTACCTTCTGTTATATATTTTTTATAAGATAGTATTTCATTTCAGGTGAATTTATGCAGCTAGGATCCAAAGAGAATGAAAATGAAAGATTCGCTCACTACCTCAAAAAAACTTTTAAGAAAACTGCCAGTTTGCTAGCCAACAGTTGTAAAGCTGTAAGTTGCTCAAGATATATATTTATACAGTTAAATCTGTCTAAACTGAACCTTGAATAAAACATAATCCTGTATAGACTGAACTTTAAATAGAGTCCCAATGTAGGACACAAAAGCTGGTCTTAAGGATGGTTCGTTTTAGACAGGTTTCACTCTCTATATTTTTTCCTGGAGGGAATCCTGAGGTACAGAAGTAAGACCTAGTTTCTCTGCTTCTTAGGTATAACCGCTCAGCAGGGGACGTCAGCTGATTGTGTAGGATGAATCATAAAGACAACTTGCCCAAAGATATGGACGTAAGAAAAGATTGAAGATACCAAAGGGGGTAATCAGACGCTACTAATTATAGGAGATACAATACAATGGCCAAAAGAAAAAGGACCAAATGACAAAACAATGGCCGACAAAACACTACACAGAAAACAAGATTGGAGAACATGGACCCCACAAAAAAAACCAGGGGTGATATTGGAAGGGCAAGCAAGTTCTACTCCATTAGTTACACCAGTCGTGTTATTGATAAAGGGCACAAACATCATGTGATATGAAAATCATTTTGGACGCCAATGCAAATAACAAATAAAACATGAACCCTGTGTAAACCGTACCGTGAATAAATCGGAATCCTGTATAAACCGAACCTTAAAAAAAGTCACAATGTAGGAAATCTTTGTAAATTTATACCTGTCTAAACCGAACACCTGTCTATTTAGAACACAAAAGTTGGTTCCAAGGAGGTTCGGTTTAGACAGTTTTCACTATATATGACTATAAAGAGTATATTTTAAAGAAAAATAAATTAATTATGAAAGAATTTTATTATAAATTAATTAGGTTTGACTTAACTTTTGTGGACTTTAATATATTACAGATAGCACTTCTAGGGAACTCAAATGAAGATATAACAGAATCATCATATCAATATGGCAGAAATATTGGCATTGCCTTTCAGGTAAATTTTAGTTTTAAACTTTAGATCATAGTTTATGGTTTGTCCTAATAAAAAGATATTCAATTTCACGATACGCTGAAAAAATTGCTCACTTGGTGTTAAATAACATTTACTCGCCCATTTCATTCCGATCCAATATCTAATATGGCCACCATGTGACACAATATTATGCAATGATTGACTATTGATGAAGTCAATATAAGGATTTATCAACCTAAGAAACAATCATCAAGACTATAGGCTGAGGTGAATATCACGTTTCTCGAATTGATAAATCCTTATATAAATTTATATCAATGTTTGTAATTGTTTTTTTCAGTATAACAGTATTAATTATATTTTTGCAATATTTTTCACATATAGGGTATTATATATGCTGTGTTTCCTCCTTACAATAAAAAAAGTAAGGTTGACAGCATAAATGATTGTGTAAATCTAAGAATTCTTTATTAGCATCACACAAATACAGTTTGACCGGTTCCCATTACAATTTTAACACCCTTCCCCCAATCTTGCAATAGCAGTTACCTAAAATCTGGTGATATTTGTCAGTGACTTGCAATATGTCTGTGGTTTTCTCTGTGTGCTCCGGTTTCCTTCACCAATAAAACTTACCGCCATGATATAACTGAAATATTGTTGAAAGTGGCATTAAGCATAATAAAACCATTAACCCATCACTACTTTCAACCCCCTTCCTCAAATAACCTTTCTTGCAATAGCACTTTATACCTATCAAATCCTGACACCAGAATTATGTGGTTTTTTTTCAGTTAATAGATGACCTTTTAGATTTTACATCATGTGAGGAGGTCATGGGTAAACCAACTGCTGCAGACCTTAGATTAGGATTAGCTACAGCTCCTGTTTTATTTGCTGCACAGAAACATTTAGAACTTAATCCAATGATAATGAGAAGGTTTTCTGAGGAAGGCGATGTAGAGAGAGGTAGAGAATTGGTAGCTCAGGTTAGTCTGTTACCTGATTAATTATGTAGAGCGATACATGCAAGGTTCCCACGCATCCCGGAAAACGGAAAATACCCTGGAATTTCGTTATACACGTTCCCGGTCGGGAAATGTCCTTGAAAATTAAAAAAATTGTCAAAATCCGGGACTTACCCTGGAAATCTTTATTTTAACCACCAGAAGTTTTGATGCAATTTGTCAAATTCGAGTTACTTCCCTTGGTCCGATAATCAATTCGTCCCTTGCTTTATTCGTCCCAATTATAATAAAAACATATACAATAGGCCAAAAAAAGGGACGAAAGGCATAGGGATGAATTGATAACTTGAATCTGAATCTGCAATGTGTTTGTAGAAGTAGTGCAGGTCAATGTTACATGAATTAGTTCTGATGATGGCGATCAATATTCAATCACACGTGAAGAAATCCATGATAATAACGAACAAGAAAACTTATCCTTGAAAACTGAAAAAAGTCCTGGAAAAACCCTGGAATTTCATATCTGGAAAAGAGTGGGAACTCTGTACATGACAATCAACCAATTAATCCTTTTTACCTAATAGGCATCGTCAGTAACCCATAGCTGATCATGCTCCTATTACTCTCCAATCCTTGTTTCTTTGATAAAAAGGCTATTATTATTTAACAATCCAAATCATCTCTTGATATTGTTTAATTTCCTTTTTTGAGGTAAAAAAGCTATACAGAAAAATGGTAGCTCCCATTAGTTGCAAGGAAATCCTTTCTTAATTTAAATATATTTAAAAGCTGTGATTTGTTTGGCTATAAATAAAGTCATCAGAACTTATCGAAGTGTTTTGTAACGATCACATGACTACAAGAATTTCTCTGCCAGTTGACCCAAAGGTAATGAATGAAGAGCAATCAGTTGTGGGTTACCAACTTCTGTGAATTCATTTAATTTCGTTGGTACCAATTTTCGTGGATTGGGAAAAAAAGGCATTTCGTGGGATGGTTAAATTCATGGATTGCCGATTACAAAAATATTTAGAAAAAAAGGTTTTGAAATACTTAAATTCGTGGATTTTCACTACAAATTCCTAGATTTTGCGTGTCGCGATTCTACGGTAAAGTGTTCATTTTAAGTAAATTTACAAGTACGCCAAACAAATATGGATCATTGTTGTACATTATCAGCTTGTTACAATTTTGATAATTATTTGATTGCATAATTAATACTTCTTTGAAGAAGCCCACAAATTGTAATTCTTTGTACTCTATGGGAACATGACATGCCATAAATGATACATATAAAAAAGTTGCATTCAACGGTAAAGAAAAAAGGTGTGAAATTTTATGTCACAGCAGTTAAACATCACGTGTCAACAGATTAAAATCCTGACCTCCGGGCGTATATGATACCAGTATACAGACCGTTAATCCGATTATTATCACCAATAAACTTTTGTCAATCAAAATGTTTACACAGGTGTCTTTGGTGCATTGAATCAACACTTCATTAAACAATACAAAAATACCGGAAGTTATTATTACTCTATTTTTTTCAACTGGATGGGCGTGGCTTAACATGCGCTGACTGATTACAGGAAAGTCCATGTATTTAGGAGGGTCAGGTTACCTGATCAATTTCATTTATACAGCTATATTCAATCGTGCGTGTATGATCCAATCTGTGTATTTAAATTACACCCTTGTGCATTCTATTCCTTTTGTATGAATTGATTTCGGCGACACTGCTGAATACAGTTCAATAATGTCAATAACGGGAACTGCCCTGTACATACACAAAATAAAATCGAATGCTCTCATGTAAATTTAAAGGTCAACTCCGCCCGACCAGTTAAATAAAATAGAGTAATACCACAAAATGTTTTCATAAATGTCACAACAATAAACAATTTATTCCAAGAGTTTACATTTTTATCAATCACAAAATGACACACAGGTACATTTATTTTAGATTCACAAAACATGCATTACAATTACATCATGTAACAATGTTGAATTATCTACATGGCTACTAACGTTTGTGTTGTCAAAACCTTGCTTACTGCCAAACAGAAATCAAATGGTCATTTTTCGTTGCACATTTAAATTTGTGCTTTGCTGGCACCCACGAAAACCACGAAAATTGGTATACCATGAATAAAAATGAATTCACAGTATGTTACTTTGAATTTTGTTTTTATGTCTGTATTATAAAGTTAGTTTTTTTCATCATTTCGTTAGATACAGCCAAACATGTCTTATGTGACCTTTCAAGGGAACATTGAAAAAAAGGTTACAAGAGACAGGTGGTCGCTTTATAATACAGGTTTAAGTAATATGAAATCTACTGTGGATTGAAAATTAAAGTAACGTCACATAATACAAGTAATTGCTTAATAGAGGTGGTCACTAAAGCAAGTTTTACTGTATCAATGTTTTTATAAACATCACTGGGTTGAAACTTATGCTAGTGGAATATTATTTCCCAAGGGTTTCATCCGCCTCACTGACGTGTTTTTTATGCTGTGATATAATAATGCTGTTAAGGATTTTCAAGCTGTCAGCAGTCTACATGTTTTTAAATGTTTACGATTCTATAATATAGTAATACCACAGGATATTTATTTTTTGCTTTCAGAGTGATGGTGTTTCACAGACAAGATTGTTAGCTGAACAACATAGCAAAGAGGCCATTAAACAAATTAGAACACTAAACAAATCTATAGCAAGAGATGCTTTAGAACAATTAGCAGTTATGTTACTTAAAAGACAAAAATAAATTCTAGGTTGTTTTTTTTAATTTTGAAAATGTTAATACATGTATACAATACCTCCATAAAGAAGATGGCCATTTTGATAGCATTAGTCTCTTACAACAGGAATGAATTGTTTGTTTATGAGAGTCTATTTTAATATGAAGTCTGTTATAATAGTGATGAAGAATAAATTGTTCGTTTATGAAGGACCTCCAGAGGGATGAAGTTCAGAATTTTGTTCCTGCTCTCAAATTGTGAGGGTTTAAAGTCCCCCAGAGGGATGAAGTTCAATGTTTTGTTCCTGCTCTCAAATTATGAGAGCTTAAAGTCCCCCTGAGGGATGAAGTTCAGAGTTTTGTTACTGCTTTCAAGTGTTCAGTGTGAGAAATTGACTAGGCGATTCAGGTGCAGAAATCTATTTATGGATGTTGACCTTGATAACCTCTTGGGTCAAAAGTGAAGTGAGAGTGCCAGAAGTTGTCTTGCCACATATGATCAATGAAAATCATAACACTTTATTTCTCTCGAACATGACTTTTTATATCTACTTGTGAATTCTGATAATAAATGATTTATAATGCAGAAAAAAAATTGTGCTGTTGAAAGGGGAGGTAATAATGCATGATGTTAAAGAAAATGTTGATTGTTGAAAGTTTTATATAAACAAATCATTGGTTGAAATATATTGTTTTCTATTATGCAAAACTAAAGTTCTAAGATATGATATATTTGAATATGATGACCCTTAGATTTTTCAATATTCGTTGAAATGTATCGGAATGCTTTTCATTTTTTATGATCCTCGTCTCGTCGGTATTATGTTACTTGCCAGGAAGTTTAACATTGTGATCGTAGCGTAGAAAGGGGAAATAGGAACCAGTATCACTGTTTTTATTTTGAAATCTGGCCTGATGAGAGGGTGACCTTTGGTTAGAGTGACCGTATAACAGGGTGACTACTGTACTGAAGGAAGAAGATGTTGTACTGTGTTTTTATTGCAGTATTTAGTTAGGTTTTAGAGATGTGAAATTGTACCAGTGATAATGTAAAAAAAATTACTAAGTTAACAGTGTGGTTATGTTTGTTATGATTGTAAGTATGGAAAAAATCAAGAGATTTTGAATAATCCAGCATTATAAGTTATTTGAGGCTACTACAAGTGATCATGTGAAGAGTTATGTGAACTATTGTCGTCACTTGTGTCCTTGAAGTCAGTGATTTTCAACAATTATTTTAACTCCCCTCGTTTATGCGACTGTTTATCTGTTATTTGCCTTACTCAGCTGTGAACATACATTTTGTAATGTCAAGAAATTAGATCTGAATTTAGGGGCTGTCGTTATTGTATGGTAGTTGGATTTACAACTACCTATGCAATCAGTGCCTATCACCACTAATGTTGTGAGTTAGAATCCTGCTTAGGCAGAGTGTACTTGATACAACATTATGTGATAAAGTTTGTCAGTGACTTGTGGCAGGTTGGTGGTTTTTATCTGTGTACTCTGGTTTCCTCCACCAATAAAACTGACCACCACGATATAACTGAAACATTGTTGAAAGTGGTGTTAAACACCATAACCCTTAAATCTGAATTATCTCCCTTTGTTTAGTATAACATTCTCTACTCTGTCATGTATGTGATGTATATGTTCATTCTAACTCAGTGTGTTTGGTGTATGATTGCATTATATTTGTTAATGTGCGAGCGACTCAGTTTTTTTTATATATGATTGGATGCCCGATTTTGGGCTGTGTTATTAGAAAAATAAAATATTCTTAACCTTATTCTTGTAAACTGTTTTATTTTTATCTTGATCTACAACCATCTTGCCAAATGGAAGCCAATTTGGCAAAAATATTCATTAGGTGGTCCTCTTTTAAAGTGATGTTTTTATACCCCCGCTCCACCGGAGGGGGGTATACTGTTTTACTTCTGTCCATCCTTCTGTACGTCCCAAGATATTTTTGGGTCGCAGTTTTCTCAGCAACTATTGATGGCAGAAATCTGATATTTGATCACACGCTTCATAATATAGGTATGCCATATTGTGGAAAGTGTCAGATTCCTACTTCCTGCTTGCCGATTTAGTTGGTTTTTATACACATTCAACATATATGCGGGGGTATCATAAGTGGGCATTAGCTCACAGTTCATCTGGTTGATCTTGATCTAAAATCATGAATGTTCACTGAAGCCAAATACACATTCTACTCGCACTTACGGAGCACCTGCGTTCATCCCGGTATTTAGAGGGGTTCGTTCTGCTCAATCTGGTTATCTGTGTAGTATTTTGTCCAGACCATTGTCTTTTTGTCCTTTTTTTATGGTCATTGTATTGTATATATCCTTCCAAGTTACGGTTTCTGATTACCCCTTTGGCAACAGTACTTGCAAAATTATAAAGGAATTAATTCTTAAGGCAGTAAAGCTGATGTCACCACCAACTTTTGACCTGATCAGGGCTGGAACCTTGAGACGAATACGCTAAACATTATACCATCTATACAGTTGCATTAAAATGATAATTTGGTCACGACAAGAACAACAACATGAAAAGGGTTAGGGTTATGGGATTTAATGCCAAAAAACAAAAAAATGTATTTCAGTTATATCATGGCGGTCAGTTTTATTGGTGGAGGAAACCGTAATACCCAGAAAAAACCACAGAACTGACGGAAGTGACTGACAAACTTTATCATGTAATGTTGCATTGAGTACACCTCCATGAGTGGGATTCGAACTCACAACTTTAGTGGTGACGGAACACTGATTACACAGGTAGATGTAAATCCAACTACTATGCGACCACGATGGCCCCTGTGATTGATGTTTAATGCCTAGTAAACAATTTTTCAACAATATCTTTACATTT
The DNA here is from genome assembly GCA_002080005.1 of Gigantidas platifrons. Taxonomy (NCBI): domain Eukaryota; kingdom Metazoa; phylum Mollusca; class Bivalvia; order Mytilida; family Modiolidae; genus Gigantidas; species Gigantidas platifrons. The sequence continues at coordinate 203,150 of MJUT01042301.1, read as the reverse complement.
TGGTGAGACGATGTCTGCTTTGAACTACACAAACACTTTTATACTGCTAGTTCACTGAAACAATAGTCTGTAGGTAGACGTGTCGCTCCAACTACTATATGATCACGACCAAGAAAGTGATTGGCAATAAAAACAAAGGAAACGTATTGGTATAAACTTTGTATACCCAACTATTATTGATGAAGGCGACGACTACCACTCAATGTCAAAAGAAAGTCATTGGCAATAAAAACAAAGGAAACGTATTGGTATAAACTTTGTATACCCAACTACTATTGATCAAGGCCATGACGACCACTCAATGTCAAAAGAAAGTCATTGGCAATAAAAACAAAGGAAACGTATTGGTATAAACTTTGTATACCCAACTACTATTGATCAAGGCCACGACTACCACTCAATGTCAAAAGAAAGTCGTTGGCAATAAAAACAAAGGACATGTATTGGTACAAACTTTGTATATCCAACTATTATTGATGAAGGCCATGACTACCACTCAATGTCAAAAGAAAGTCGTTGGCAATAAAAACAAAGGAAACGTATTGGTATAAACTTTGTATACCCAACTACTATTGATCAAGGCCATGACTACCACTCAATGTCAAAAGAAAGTCATTGGCAATAAAAACAAAGGAAACGTATTGGTATAAACTTTGTATACCCAACTACTATTGATCAAGGCCATGACTACCACTCAATGTCAAAAGAAAGTCATTGGCAATAAAAACAAAGGAAACGTATTGGTATAAACTTTGTATATCCAACTACTATTGATCAAGGCCACGACTACCACTCAATGTCAAAAGAAAGTCATTGGCAATATAAAAAAACAAAGGACATGTATTGGTACAAACTTTTTATGTCAACAAAAATTTCAAAGCACACAAACAACATTTTTGGAATGAAAAAACATGTAAATGTTATAATGTTATGTAAATAAACAATTTATATATGACAATTATTAAATGAAATGTTATATAAAGGTTTTGAAAAAAAAAAAAATTATGACAACAATCTGCAAATATTTCTCAATCTCCTCTTCATTACATAATATGCAAACGCAAATAAAAAAGTGATCTACCCAAATTTCTAAATATTGGCACTGTGATTTCATTAATTTTCATTGGTATCAGTTTTCGTGGATTTGCAGAAAGTTAGAGATGTTCGTTGAAATTTGAATTGAATGGTTTTGCTACTTGTTAATAACTTCTCTTATTACACATGCCATTCACGGTTTTGATTTCAACAAACCCCACGAAAATTGGTATTCAACGAATACAAATGAATTTACAGTAGAACAATTTTTTTGTTTCCGTAAAAAAATATATCTATATTTAATCGGATATAACAACAATTATAAAGAAACGCTGGTGAATCGTTTAATAATGTGTTTCTCTCTTAAACTTTATATTTCATTCCAACAAAATACAAAACCGGGCATTTTAATATCAATTGTACATTATATTACAGGCAAGAACTAATTTTTTTAGGACTTTTTATCCCCTTTCTAAAAAAAAAAAAAAAAGAATGGTAAAAATAACCACACTATGCATGACAGAGGGGTTAGGGTTAAAGGTTTCAACTTTATTTTTCAACAATATTTTATTTTTTTATGGCAGTTAATTATATTAGTGGAGAAAATAACAGTACCAGGAGTTAAAAAATCACCACCAATTGTAAATTACTGACATACTTTATGACATGAAGTTGTATTGGGTGTACATCGCCACTAGCCCGAAATTAAACTGACGACTTTAGTGGTGATATGCACCAATTGCACACATAGAGGTTAAATTCATCTACCTTACAAACACAGCCAAGATGGCCACCTTCCACAATAGATATAGTTCATAAATTTGTAATTGTAAAGGTGTGTTTACACGATAAAAATTTATCCTTTAAACTTAACCTGTGTTCCTGTTTCAAACAAAAATTTGACATGAACAGACGTTATATGTACATTGTCAAGAAATATAAAATCTTTTCTTCCTGTTCTGAGACAAGCACAAATCTATTTTATATTTTCCGACAATATATGAATATTGTGTTTATACTGCAATATCATGAATGCATAAAAAAAAAAAAAAAATTACATACAAAAGGTAAAATAAACATTGGACATTTTGGCCGACGTCTTATTGGGTGTCTACAGCATGGTTCGTGTTCGACCAGTGTCTTCTGTGCTTTGCTATATATAATTGTGGTATACAGGAGACTTTATACATCTAGTAGACATATACAGCACATATTTATATGTTTACCTTTTACATAGGCAGTAAATGCACTGATTGTGTTATAAAAATACTTGTATATACAAACTATTCATTACATGAAACTTTCTAACTACTGGTCTAAATCATTTCTACAGCTGCCTGTCTCTTACTGGGATAAATCTTTGGCCATTTTAAATTAATATCACTGTTTTGTAATTAGTCACACTGTAAATGTACATAATTATGTTGATATAGATTATTGTTTATATTGAAAACATAGGTTTGCTTTTTTCTTTTGGAAAAAAATGTACTGTGTAATGAATGCATAGCATTACATAGGCAATGTAATTGTAATATAATTCATTACATGGTAAAAAAAGGAATGCCATTATGGTAATGGTAATTGAAGTTTTACAGTGTAATTCTTATTATGTGTAGTTCTAAAACAGTTTCTGGAGGTGGGTGCGGTTGATAGGTTGTGCACTTCATTGAAGTTTCAATTTTTTCTAAGTCACATGTCAATCTTTTGACCAATCATAATGAGGCTTTCTAGATGAAATGAACACATAATGTAATTATATTGGAAATTATTTTTTTTCTACAAGTAGTCCAACTTCTTTTGAAAGACTACCCCTATTATGCATTATAAAAAGATTATGATATTTATTTCTGATTCTCTAGTGAATTTTACATTTATAAATTTTAAACCTCAATTATAAGAACACCTGCATTAAGAGACCAATTTTTCTGTCTGCCTTTAGACAGCTTTTTATTATACTCTATTGATGCTGCATCGAAAATCACCAACACACGACAATACCTGCCAGTTTCCATCTTAAATTCAATAATTTCTACTAAAGATACTAATAATTTTTTACTACTATATGAAATAACTGCTATAAAAATGTGTAAAAACATATAACTTTAGAATCAAGTCGAAATATTCTAATGGTCTATTGAATATTAATTAACATATATTTACATATTAATTAACATATATTTACATACTTAATTAACACAACCAATACAGTTAAACATTTATAGGAACTAATACTGTAGTCCTCCTGTTATAACGCCATTCCTAGCAAAGGCCAACCCTCTAATTAGGCCCATAATATCAAAAGCAAACCCTCTAATTAGGCCCATCATATCAAAAGCAAACCCTCTTATACGGTCAAATATCAGATGCACCGAGAGTAAAATACTACTGTTTCCCAAAAGACACCCTTATTATAAGTTTACTTTTCAAAGCAGATGTTTTAGTCTTATAAAAGGGGGACTAATGTAATTATGTTAGAGAATGAACAAAAAAATAGCACTAAAAAAACAAATCGGCACCAATTTCTATATTGTCATGGCAACACATATAAACTACAACATAAATGGTTAACTGCATTGGACCCCCCTCTTATTTAATATTATGAATGCTGAAATACAATTCCCATTTTGATGTAAAATTGATTGCAAAATAATAAGAAAGATATCCATTGAGTTGTTTAAAGAGAAATAACTCCTGTAAAATGCATAATTTTAGAATTAAAGTGACAAATGTGCAAATGGTCTATTGATTAAACACAAACAACCTTGACACTTGGATATTCAAAATTTTCTTGATTATTGTAATTAAATACATGTGCATTATTGTTACTAATTCTTATCCTGTTTATTCTTAATTTCCTCAATGATGCACACGTTTTGTGGATATCTTTACCGATTATTCATCTTTTTTTCGTAATTGCACAAATTAAGTTTGATTTTTCTTTTTTTTCAAATGAATGAATTCAATGTCATTAAACCAAGAAAATCTTACTTGTACGTTTCATATAATGATAAAGGGCTATGCAGAGCGCAGCACGATACGGCCACAGCATGTTGACAAAGGAAAGTAGAACAAGTGTATATCAAAAGCAAGTGGGGATACAGGATTTTGCTTGTTACAGTCAATAGCTCGATACACAACATGTTGAACAATGTAATTTGCAGGGCACACTATTTTTGGCATTTGTCTCGTTTTTTCTCTCTATTTTAAGCGTTGGTCCCTTTCAACACCCTTTAATTTTGTAACCCATAATTACTATCTTGGTCAAATCTGATTGAAAAACACAGGCAGGAAATGTTATAAGGAATATGACATTATATAGATGAAAAATGTGAAGTGTGAAATTTCTTACTTTGGGCCCAATTTAGCCTCTTTTCCATAAAATATATAGGTCATTTTTGTTCTGTATTGACTCAAAGCTTGATCATAAAAATGAATATTTTGAAAATAACTGCATTAAAAACCCCGGTAGGCAATAGTCTGCCTTTCCAGTTGACTTTACCTTGGAAACAGGAAGAGATAGAGAAAAATCTGCCAACATACTACTGAAAGATCTCAGTGCAATCAATTCAAAGAGAAAAAAATGCATTACAATGGAATTCTATATACTTTCCAAACCCCCTTTCAAATAAAATATATCATTTTTTATGGGCCATCAATAACCCATAAAAATTATTATTTTTGCACGTTAAGGTGTTTTGTTCTGTTTCAAAGATCTTTGTGTTTAAAATTCGGAAGGATCGGTCAACTAGAATTAAAGTCGTCATGCAGAAATCATTTTGTCTACATAACGTATGAATGACGACGACGACAGATCCATAACATAACATGATTGCAAAATTATTTTTGTGGCGCATGTACAAATTTTGTTTATTACCCCACACAGAGGGACATCTTAGAAATATCTGAAATTGAAAAAAATATCAACATTTCTACCCATGGAAAATTGTTTGTGGTCAGAAAAAAAAAAGTGTTTATTACCCCACTGAGGGACATCTTAGAAATATCTCATGCTTACAAAAATATTGACCTCTCTATCCATGCATGATTATGGTACTACCAAGTTTCATTAAATGGGCATAACAGTTCTGAAGTTTATATATGAAATATGAATCGTACGAAACCACCGAGTTTGATCATATGAATGTTTTTAACAAGGCGAGTTTTAAAGCAAAATATCATATGCAAGGCAAGTTTAAAATAGAGACATGGTCCCTTCTTTTTGTAAATCTAAGGGCAAGTTTAGGTGGAATTAGATTAAGGACTAGTGTCCATTTACCGGTAAACAACAAAATCTGTCAAAGAGTTTGGCTCTAGCAACTCGCACGTTTTGGCCCCCAAACCAGCATATTCAAAAGCATGACTTCGATAAGCTTGACTTCAATCCAGAGTTACTAAAGTCGAACTTTGGCACAAACCAAGGTAAAAAAATAATATGAGCGGCTAAACCTTAATTAACTCTACAGATCCACTAGAACTCGCCCTAATATAAAGTATGCTGGGTCAATATGAATATAATATATTAAATGCTGTTTGAAATATAATAATATTTTCGACCTAACAACATCGTGTAAAAATTTATACCAGATTACGACGATAACATTTTACAAATACTAGAACACAAATACAATATACCAGATATAATAAAAATTAATTATGAAAATTAATTAAAAACTACATATGTCAGTCATTATGATGTACAGTCAAGCCTGTATATAAAAGGTTGATTGATTGATGTTTAACACCAACTTTAGCAGTATTTCAGCCATATCATGGCATGTGTATATAAGGGGTACTCAAGAGAATCTGAGTATGTGCTCTTTATGAGTAGTTGCCCATTATATGCAGGCTAAAATTATATGCACTATTCATTGATTTGAAAAACAAGGGCAACGCAAAGCGTGGCGTATCCCCTCGCCTAAAATTTTGATCTGGTGACCATGACCTTTAACCTTGAAAATCAATAGGGTTACAGATTCTCTTAAGGAGTAAGTACGTACCAAGTTTAGTCAAAATCCATTGAAGGATGTTGATTCTAGAGTGTTCACAAGGATGTTACAGAAGGACGGACGGTAGCGTTACTATATCCCTTTGCAACTTCGTTGGCGAGGGGATAATAAGGCTGTCCTTTATAAACCATGATTTGTTATATAGAGGTGCCCTTTAAGGCATATTTGACTGTACTTTCTGTACATATAGGATATTGTAATGACTTTTTTACTTTTTATTTAGAATAAATTAAATGTTAATGACTGGCTTGTGAATTTCTACTAAGTGTGTGAGAATTTTTGAAATGGACAAAAAATTATCTGTAATGTCAAACCTGAGAAATATTTATTGAATATAGTCAAGCCTGTATTAAGAGGTCACCTTTTGGACAAAGAAAAAAGTGTCTTTCTAAGACAGATGACCACTTAATATAGGTGACTGCTTAATAGAGGTGACCACATGCCAGGCTTGACTGTATTCAACATTTGTGAAAGGACAATATCTTTTGGATTTGCATGACTTCTTGTACAAATATCTAAAATGAAGATTTACAACAATTACCAGCTTCAAAAAACCCTAAAAAATGGATTTAACATAAAGGTTAGAATTAAACAGATTTTAACCCTGAATATCATTATATATCACAGACAATTTCTTACATTATCACTCAATATTTAAAAGGTATTTCATCATTGAAAAAAAATAGCACTAAAGGTATAAGGGCTGCTCCTTTTTAAACATATACGATACTGTAGTCCTAATCTTACAAAAACCTCTCTGACCAAATGCCACCCCTCTTATCAGGCCACATTTCAGATGCATTAGACTTCTTAATTTCCCCCTTTTTTCCTCAAGAGAGACTATGCCCCTTTTTTCGCCAGATTTCAGATACACCAAGATAGAAAAATACTATCAAATTTCCCCCTTCAAGAGAGGCCATCTCTCTTATAAGATCATTTTTTCATTGCTGAAGGGATGATCTTTTAAGATGGGAACTACACTACCCAGGGATGGCAGTCTTACCATAGAATTACCAACCATAATGTCAATTTTACCTGTTACATTTTAACTTGATAATTAAAAATGTTTCAGATACCAAGCAATGGAAGTGCATTAAAAGTGCCATCCATCCCTGGATGTCCTTACATAACAGGACTAATTAATTGTCATGGTATTAGGGATCAACTACAATGGGTTATTAATGGTTCTTACATATATATCCTGTTATCCAATCCTTTTCAGTACTTTTCTGAATAAAATATGTTTCAATTATTTACATATATAAATTTTATGGTTGTTAAGCAACATTTCTTAAAAATGGTATTTTGCAACAATAAAAATTGTCGTTAAGGCCATGCAAAGTTAATTACTTGGTTCTCAGGCCCTTTTTTGTCAAAATTGATGAGGGAGGGCGACATTTTTTTTATCCTTTTACTGCTGTAAAAAGTGATGAGGGAGGCATTTTTTCTTCTTTTTTTTTGTGAAAAATATGGCAATGTATAAATCTTTTCATTACTTTATTGAAAATTTCAATTTTATTTCTCCTGATGGTGGCAGAAACATCACAAGTGGTTAATTTTTATGGAAACGTCCAATCCGCTGGTCCCAACGTACCATTTTTTTTATCTCCGTAAGCAATTCCAATAAGGTACAAGCTTTGGAGAAGCCCCCTATTATGTTTCCTGGTAAAACTGGCAAACATTTGTGCCTAATTTGCACAGAAACTATTGACATTTTGTCTAAATGTCAAACGGAAACACGTTTTTTATTTATACATTGTCATAACGATGCTTTAAATCTCATTTAAGCATGATGCGTTTTAAAGCGTTTCACCGAACACGCGATATAAGAGAAAAACGGATGCGGTTGTTTTTTCCGTACGGACAGCGCTACCGCATTAATTTTTTTTTTTTTACTATTTTTGCAAAAAAATCGGCAATGCGGCGACGAATTTCCACATGCGGGCGGGCCTGAGAACCAAGAAATTAACTTTGTATGGCCTAATCAATGTTTCTTAAAAAAACGGTATTTTGCAACAACAAAAATAAATTTAATGGTTATTAAGCAATGTTTCTTAAAAAAAACGGTTATTTTGCTAAAGAAAAACAAAAAAGCAAATAAAAATAATATAATAAGAATATATATCTTTTTTTTAACCACCATGATCATTCCGATAAATTCTTTACTTTACAATCAGATGTAGTAACCTTTCTTTAGAAATAAAACAATGCAAGCCCTGCTGATTAAGACTTAATTACATCAATTAACACCATACTAATTATTTTAAAGACTTAATTACATCAATTAACACCATGCTGATTAAGACTTAATTACATCAATTAACAGCATACTAATTAAGACTTAATTACATCAATTAATACCATCCTCATTAAGACTTAATTACATCAATTAACACCATACTAATTAAAACTTAATTACATCAATTAATACCATACTAATTAAGACTTAATTACATCAATGAATATCATACTAATTAAGACTTAATTACATCAATTAATACCATACTAATGAAGACAACTACATCAATTAAAACCATGCTAATTGAGGATATCAGGGAAGATTAGTTATTAACTACCTGTATAACCATTAATAAATAATTTAATTTGATGTGAATACTGCAATCCGATTGGCTGATCCACCTGGAGCAACATTGGTTATATTAGATAACCTGGGTTGGTATTGTGACGTCACCAACGTGTTCATCCGCTAACGACAAATTCAAATAGTCACATGAAATAATCGCAATTAAAATCGAGGAATCAATAAATTTTGTTGTAAAAATTAAATTATAAGGAATATTTGAAATTGTTGAACAGGTTATAC
>MJUT01042301.1:123930-173999 GCA_002080005.1 Gigantidas platifrons | reverse complement strand
GATTTACTTCAAAATTGCAGGGTAGGTAGATCTTGACATGCTGAACATGTATGCAGCTTGAATTTAACATCTATCTCTCATAGTTTTTGAAATAAAGGACAAAATGTACAAAATATGCCTAATTTGCATAATCGGTAGAAATCGGCTGAAAGAAAAATTGCACAGAAAAACCCGTAATATATGTTAAACTACACATTGCCATGTAGCTGCAGTTGAAATTTGAGCTCATTTTAACTTATACTTAAGCAGCAATAGACAACTGAAATTTCATCCCCCCTTTTTTCTATTTTTAGCTTGGCGGCCATCTTGGTTTGAAGTCGGAAACACCGGACACAATTTTGGAAGGGGGCCATCCAAGGACCATTCCACCAAAGTTTGGTTGCAATTGGCCCAGTAGTTTCTGAGGAGAAGATTAAAATGTGAAATGTTGACGGACGGACGACGGACGAAAAGTGATGGCAATAGCTCACATGACCCTTTGGGTCAGGTGAGCTAAAAAACGGCTAAACATAGATTTTTGATTGCTGTAAAAATGAATACAGGCAATACAAATCCAATTGAAGCACTTCCTAACATTCAGTTTATATTTGTCTTTTGAATCAATCTAATATGAAGTGCCTTTGTTACATATAAGCTTAGTAAAACGATCTTGTTTATGGTAACAGGAACGGACATTTATATATTCTGTTACCAAATCAGTCTATCCTGTTACTTTACATGGTAACAGGATAGACTTTATGTTTATTGATGCTGTAGTGAAATAACTGCTCCCCGTAAATCGGTGTTTGCTTTTTTGGTGAAGTATGAAATGTTTCACACCTTGTAATTAAAGTACATATCATAACACTTTCAACTATTTAATTAGATTCGCAGATACATAATTGTCTATCCTGTTACCAAATCAGTCTATCCTGTTACTTTATTCATGAGGATAACAGGATAGACAAATGTATATGTTTATTGATGTTGTAATGAAATAACTGCTCCCAGTAAATCGGTGTTTGCTTTTTTGGTTTAGTGTTCTTTGTTTCCAAACAGTTAGGGGCCCTTTTAAGGATGTAATTTCGTGTTTAGGTATAAATTTGTTGGCAACATCAGTGTGTGAAACTAACTTTTGTGGTTTCATAGACCCATCTCTATTTTACATAGACCTCACTGTACATTATATACAACATTTTGAAAATTTGACATAGACCTGCTTGATTTCACATAGACATTGTCTATAGGTCTACCGCTAATTTCGCACACTGTAAACATGATAGACATTTTAAAAGAGTACGCTCTCATTTTTATTCACTTTTCTTGTTATAATTTTGTTCCCGTGTCTTCTAACGTTCTGGTTGCCATTTTGAAGACGCTGTGCACTTCTGGCGTCATCATAGAAGAGTTTCGTATTTGCAGTGAGAAATCATTGGTGTGTGAATTTTGTATCGGTAACAGGATAGACATGCATTTCGTGGATGCCAGCATAATTTTGTTTCCTATAAACAGATACAAATAACTTCAAGACTTTACTTTCTTGTTAAAATTCATTTAAAAACGATTCAAATAATTCATTTTGCCAATATGAAAACATATTAAAAATCATTGAAAAATTAAGTGCAAACATGACACCCTCATCCCGGACACTCATAAATTGCGCAACAAATGAGCTTCAAAATTATTTTACTTTGGGTTAATAGGAGTAAATCGTATTCATTTTAGATGTGCCGACTCGAAAATTATGCGAACTTTTGTTTAAGCACGAAAAATTAATGCTTTCGTATCAAAATATTTTTTTAACATAGGTGGACAGGAAAGGCGACATTTTTTGAAAATGACCCATATATTGAATTATTTCAACAAGTAAAAAGATGACTCTCTGACCGGCGATAATGGTAAACGACCTAGCTCTCTGCGTTTGAGGCTATATTACTTGCGATTTTTTTAAGTCCCGAAATGATTTTTAGTATGATTTTTTTCATGTGAGGTTTTGTAATCAAAAGATAACTTGTCACACGTTTTATTATGATATTAATAATGTGTGAATTTATTTTCCTGGTTGTATAATAAATCCTTTTTTGTAGATCACTTAATGCAGAACCTGACCTACCAATTATTTTTAATATCCTACATTTTCTACCGACTCTTGATTCACTCATCGTTACCTGCTTCACTTATTCAAAGGACTGAAATGTTTAACTTTGCCCATTATCGAAACATACAATCCGTGGACATATACATGTATAAGTATTTGTCACTTTCGTTAAAATACAGTATATAGCAAATTTGACGACAAAAAACAAAAATTGTCTTTAAATCATAAGAAAATAAAGGAAATCTAACGGAAAATCATGCTAAAATAAACAAATAATCTTTAATATTTCTGCTTATTCTGTTGCAAAAATAATCAAAACCCGTTTAGAAAATGACTTCAAAATATTTTTTTTGAACAATGTGGTAATATGAAATATATAGCGTAATTTAAATTCGAGTGACCTATGTCCATTGACTACATACACTTTAGCATACCGCATATTTAAAATTTCTCAATTTATCATAGATCTATAAGCAATCAAATATCACTTATTTTTCTATTATTTTTAATACCCTACATAATTATAATTATTAGGGCGAACGGACCTAGGGGGAACAGGTATCAGGACAAACAGGTAATAGGGCGAACGGGAATTAGGGCGAACGTACCCGGATTCAAACTCAACGATAGTAGTGATAGGCACTGATTGATTGCACATGTAGTTGTAAATCCAACTACCATATGATCATGACATCCCAAATAATTGATACTCGGATATAGTATTCTCTATCAATATTAAAGAACATTATTATCTAATATTTAAACAGAAAAATACAAATCTGTTCTACGCTTGTACACGGACGGCAAAATGATAGTTCTAAAATGCCATAATATTGAGAATCGATAGTACAATAGTTGTTCTACAATGCCATAATATTTAGAATGTCGAGTGCTTCTACGAAGAAAATCTTCATTAAACAATTTACACTTGATCTTTTGATAACTTAATTTCTTAAATTCGACAGATTGCAGTATACACATGACACTATTTGACATCGTATGTTCTGATGTCGTGAACAACAGTCGCCTCATTAGCCTTGTTTTTTTCTGATTGAAAAAGCAATTTAAGAAGTACAGGTACATACTCTGAATCTAGACAGTATTAAACCCATTGTTAATTTTGCTAAGTTTTTCTACTGGCGAAACACAGTGCCAACTCTCAACAAACCCCTTTTTCAATTTCACATCTTCCTGTGCGCATCCGCGCGGAAACGGAAGTGACAAATAGTACTATTTTGATTGGTCAATAACAAAAACTGAATATTAATTAGCCACGTGCTTCTGTTTACAAACTTCTAGAATAACTCTTGTGACACATATATTTGAATTCATTATCAAGAGACCAAGACCCTTGTTTATCAGATCTGTAGAGCATGCATATAAGGTACATAACTGGTCAACATTTTTTGTAATTTTGAAGGAGGTCCACAAGATATTAATTGACTTCCACAGTTCAATCTCAGGAATTGGTGAAATGTATCAATTTTATCTTTTACTATATGTGAAATGACTTTTACCGCAAAATAACAATTTGATATTTTGCAACTGAGAATAAACAATTTTACCTTTTATGACGATATGATGAATTTTTATCTGAAGTGCTACTTGTATTGCTTTTACGACGAAAAGGACATTTTTATTGACCAACGAAAATATTTTAGTGCTTTACACAAGAGAAATATTTTTAACTAGTGTGTTTTAAAGGTCAGAGAATGTACTTTTAACTAATTTTCCCACATTGATGTATCCAATTCTATATCGGAGTGCTCCGAGAACGGGGGAAGCTACATGAGAAACAGAAACAGAAACATAATGACCTCCATAATTCGAGTTTAGGAATCCTTATTTCGGGGCCCACACAAATAATGGATCAACATTGTTTTATTTCATGATTCCTTGATTTTTAAACCTTGCATGTCTTATATTTATTTAAGTACTGATTACAAATGATATTGGGGGATAGTAGCTTACAACAGGGATTTATATTGGTTGATTGAGTTGGTGTTTAACGAATCAATCAATCAATATAACTCCTTGCTGTAAGCTACTATCCCCCAATATCATTTTTAATCAGTACTTAAATATAAATATGAGACATGCTACTATATAAATCCTTGCTTACAGATAAACAATATAAGTTGAGCGTTTGAACAAAGATTTGTATATTTAAATCCTTGGTTTGAATAATTTTAAGATAAATCTCCAACGATTTCCGTTGCTTCATCTCACTTTATCTAAAGGACTATTCTTTTGTTTGATTTTTCGGCTTTTTTTTTGTCGTTCATGTTTCGAGAATAAGAATAACAATATTATTTATAAAACTGTCAATTACGACACTCAAGAAATGGCTAACTGATAGGGCTAAAAGCAAGAGAGATATATACATAGGGGAGTTTAACGTGTACTCGATAGACACTGATATGATGGCCACGTCCGATTATCTCCTTTGTTTGCAGTTGTAAAGAACACATTTTATCAAGGATGTATATATATACGTCCTTGATTTTATTCATTATTTTTTGCAGAAATATATGTATAGTCTATTGCATTTAGAAATAATATAAATGTTTGTACATTTCTCATTACATAAGAATACCAATTGTGGAATACGGTGGACAAACAAATGCAAATAACCAACATTGGGTTGTTAGATATTATTATTTTTGAAATTTATATATAGTAGGGTGATCACACAAAATATCTGAAAAAGCCTAATAGATCAAATATCCAATATGGCGGTAATCGTAATCACCTCTTTAATCAAGTCTTCTGTCAGTTACATTGATCTAAAACAAAATATGTTATGGCATAAATAATTGCAGTACTTTGAACATCATTAATTATACAGAGAAAAAAACAAAGGTATAAATCAAATTAAATAAGCACGGTGACTGGACGTAGTTTCTGAATCATAGATAAACTAAACGATAAAAAGCAAGTACTTGACCGATCAGTATCCTCTTTAGATGATAAAAAAATCTCTTGATTTCTATATACTGTGTTCAAATCATATAGTTTACCAACACACCATTATCTTTATATGGCATCTAACCAAGTGGGCTCGCCATGGTCGTGATCGCATCGTAGTTGGATTAATACTGACAATTACATGTGTAATTGTAGCATTTAAGTGTGTCCTCCAGTTCAAAGTGTCCGCCGGACACTTTTGCATATGTTATAGTGTCCATCAGACATTCAATTTCATATCGCAATCTCTATAAAATATTGTCCGGGAGGACACTTAGACATAGGACACTATTTTGTCTTACCCTAACCCAATACTAGGACACAATTTCATAGCACTGGACACTATTTCATATCGCAATCTCTATAAAATATTGTCCGGGGAGACACTTTAACATAGGATACTATTATGTCTTACATAATCAGTATACCTATCACCATTAACGTGGCGAGTTCAAATCTCGCTGATGGCGAGGTGTACGCGATACAACATTGTATGATATAGTTTGTCAGTGACTTGCGGCAGGTCGGTGGTTTTCTCCGGGTACTCCGGTTTCCTCCACCAAAAAAACTAGTCGCCACACGATATAACTAAAATATTGTTAATAGTACTATAGCGTTCAATACAATAATAACCTTAACCCATTTAACCAAGTAAATTGTTTTGGTTTTTTTCATCTACAGGTTTTTAAATATTTTAGAATATTCTGTAGGTCATTAAGGTGGAGCCGTCATGGTCGTGTAGTAGTTGGATGTACAACTACCTTTGCAATCAGTGCGTATCACGAATAAAGTTGTGAGTTCGAATTCCGCTCGTGGCGAGGTGTACTCGACACAACATTATGTAGTAAATTGTGTTATATAGTCCATTTGAATGCTATAGACCACCTAAAAAAATTAATTAAAAATCCATTTTAATGTTTTCTTTTCTTTTTTCTTCACATATATATTTCATATGTTTCTACAAACTCTGACAGTAACTTTCAGAATTTTTCATCCATAGATAAAAAAAAAGTTGCCCATTAGGTGTCTATGTTAAATATTTGCACTTATATGTGTAAATTCCAGTGGAGTAAGCATGCTTTAAAGAACAGCACTAAGACTGTAAACAAAAATAAAACATGTGCTCCCCATGCAAATATACTATTGGCATGTGACTTGTCATTTAAATATCAAAGAAGATGACATGTAAAGGCAATCGTAACTACTCGGCCATTCTCGCTACCCTGCAAATAACCTCGTATGCATTAGGCGTATAAATCGTACTACTTTTCACATGTCAGTTACATGAAAGTTTGATAAAGTTATATTTTAAACAATTTTCTATATTTCAATTATTTTCATGGATAAAAGTTAAAGTTTTAATTAGTTTTGCATGATTAAAGATTTTACTTAGTAATTCTTCCATATTGGATTCTTGTGGACTATATTTTTGTGCGGCTTATATATAATTAACTTCCGGCAAACAATTTAAGAAGAATTTCTGCTATCTGCATACGAGGTTATTTGCAGGGTAGCGAGAATGGCCGAGTAGTTACGATTGATGTAAAGGATGATTGGAAATAACAATGGAAAATAGCCTTGTGAAATCAAGGTGAACTTTAAATACCATTCAGAGATTATTATTGATGATTGGATCAAATAGTTGATTATCAACCAGTTACTATATTTTGATATCAGCAGTTAGGGTCTTCCTTATTACAAAATAGAT
The DNA here is from genome assembly GCA_002080005.1 of Gigantidas platifrons. Lineage (NCBI taxonomy): Eukaryota > Metazoa > Mollusca > Bivalvia > Mytilida > Modiolidae > Gigantidas > Gigantidas platifrons. The sequence goes on along the minus strand of MJUT01042301.1, from coordinate 167,247 downwards.
GGATTTTGTTATCATCTATGAAATAAAGTTTAAAAAGTGTTTATAAATGTTAAAGAATATAAAATGCATTTTTAAATTGTTTTATTCTGTGGAGGTATATTAATTTTTTTTCACTTAAAAAAAAAGTATTCTACATGTATGTATTTAACTATACAAAGCAATTCTACAATAAGTTTATTAATTTACAAGAATTTGGCATTATGTAGACAGATGAAGAGGGTAACAATAACTTTTGAGGCCTACATTGTTACTTGTATTTCGCTTATTGAAAGTTCATAAATTGTTTTCATTGCTTTCATTTTATGCATGTTTTTCAGTCATATATAGAAACTATATTAAAGTCAAACCCATTCAAATTCATTACAGAAAATTGCATAAATTTCCATTTGTTTATTTCATTAAAAATAAAACCAACAGTGCCTCTTGCTTGAATAAAAAGCCTGCAAGTCAAGCTCTATGCATTCTTCAATGTATATTTAACTAGAGAGTGTGTCCATGATAATTAAAAATCAAGTGACAATGACCTTGATACATGTGTTTTGAATTAAATGGACAACTCTATTCATGCAAGGCCATTTGATATTTAAATGGTCAGTCATATGATAAATAAAATTTGCATGTCAAGCATATGTTTTTATTTTTGTTTACAGTAAGAGCGCTGTTCTTTAAAGCGTGCTTACTCCACTGGAAATTACACATATAAGTGCAAATATTTAACATAGACACCTAATGGGCAACTTTTTTTTTTATCTATGGATGAAAAATTCTTAAAAGTTACTGTCAGAGTTCGTAGACACATTTGAAATATATATTTGAAGAAAAAAGAAGAGAACAAATTAAAATGAATTTTTAATGATTTTTTTTAGGTGGTCTATAGCATTCAAATGGACTAGTGACTTGTGACAGGTCGGTGGCTTTCTCCGGGTACTCCAGTTTCCTCCACCAATAAAACTAACAGCCACGATATATAACTGAACTATTGTTGAAAGTGGCGTTAACAATCATAATCCTACGACATAATCAGTAAATCATTAATTATGTCTGATCTGTCAATTTCTATTGATGGGCATTTAAATCTCATCCTCTGTTTCTAATTTACAAAGTCTGAGAAACAAATACATCGTTTAATCAGAGTTTACTGACCCTGTTTGACCTGATAATATGTATACACATGTTGTTGGTAAATAAACTCATCTCTTCTTTTGTTAGATTCCATCTATGTTTTGGCTGGAAAATTCCACGTGTCTATAATTGATTCAGCGTTGAGATTAGAAACAAATGCAACAAACGATAAACGACAAACTGTAGACGCACATTTAGCGATTGCATAGTTTGTCAAAGTTTGTGCAAACTTTACAAACGTATGTTAGAAAAAAATGCTCTCAGCGCGTACGCGCGTAGTCGTTTGTATCGTTTGTGTTAGAAAAAAAATGCACCCTAATTTAGTGTGTTGGCAAATGAGCAATTTTGTCAGCTATATCGTGGAAAGAACAAATTACATTCGATGAGATAACAATGATATTCGCATTGTTTGCACTAGACCAAGGAGTTGTACAAATCCTTAACTCGACCAATACGCGAATTTGCATGATTTTTTAGCTCACTTGACCCAAAGCAGGTGAGCTATTGCCATCACTTGGCGTCCGTCGTCCGTTAACTTTTTCATATTTTAATCCACTCCTCTGGAACAACTGGGCCAAATGGAACCAAACTTGGCAGAAAACATCTATATAAGGTCCTCTGTAAAGTTTCTTCATTTCGTCCCACTCCGCCAACAAATATGGCCGCCAAGGGCAATTCTTGTTTCTCATTGGCTAATGTTAAACAAATCTTCTCCTCTGAAACTGGTTGGCCAAATGGAGCCAAACTTGGCAGGAAGCATCTATGTAAGATCCTCTATAAATCTTCTTTATTTGGTTCCATTCAGCCAACAAACATGGCCGCTGTTACTAAAAATAGAACATATGGTAAAATTGCAGGTTTTTGGGTAATAACTCAAAAACCGTTAATAATATCAAAAATCTGACATTGAGTAAAAATGATCAGCACAGCAAGATCTACCTACCCTGCAATTTTGAAGTAAATCTGATAACCCATCTTGGAGTTATTGCCCTTTTTTCATCAAATTTTTAAAATTTTAATATGTTTCGTCCTTTATTTAAAAAACTATAAGAGATAGATGTTAAGTTTAATTGCAAAAATGTGCAGCATGTCAAGATCTACCAATACTGAAATTTTTAAGTAAATGCCATTACCCATTTTGGAGTTATTGCCCTTTTTTCATCAAATTTTTAAAACTTTAATACTGTTCGTCTTATATTTCAAAAACTATAAGAGAGAGATATTAAGCTTAATTGCAAAAATGTGCAGCATGTCAAGATCTTCCTACACTGCAATTTTTCAGTAAATGCCATTACCCATTTTGGAGTTATTGCCCTTTTTTCATCAAATTTTTAAAATTTTAATACTTTTCGTCCTTTATTTCAAAAACTATAAGAGATAGAAATTAAGTTTAAATTGCAAAAATGTGCAGCATGTCAAGATCTACCTACACTGCAATTTTTAAGTAAATGCCATTACCCATTTTGGAGTTATTGCCCTTTTTTCATCAAATTTTTAAAAATTTTAATACTTTTCGTCCTTTATTTCAAAAACTATAAGAGATAGAAATTAAGTTTAAATTGCAAAAATGCGCAGCATGTCAAGAGCTACCTACACTGCAATTTTTAAGTAAATGTCATTACCCATTTTGAAGTTATTGCCCTTTTTTCATCAAATTTTAAAATTTTTAATACTTTTCATCTTATATTTAAAAAACTATAAGAGATAGCTGTTAAGTTTAATTGCAAAAATGTGCAGCATGTCACGATCTACCTACCCTGCAATTTTGAAGTAAATCCCAACACCCATTTTGGAGTTATTGTCCTTTTTTCATCAAATTTTCAAAATTTTAATACTTTTCGTCCTTTATTTCAAAAACTACAAGAGATAGATGTTAAGTCTAAACTGAAAACATGTTCAGCTTGTCAAGATCTACATGCCCTGCAATTTTGATGTAAATCTTATTACCCGTCTAGGAGTTATTGCCCTTTTTTCATCATTTTTTAGCTCACCTGGCCCAAATATAGAAAACAGTTAAGGTAATGATTATCTCCCTTTGAAATTTGCTTCAGTATCATTCTATTGTCAGGTGAGCGATACAGGCTCAGTGGGCTGAGCCTCTAGTTTTTATAGTACTAGCTTACTGAAACTAGACTCAGTCCCCGGATATATACATGTGGCTCCACTCGTACACACTATCCTGCTTCTAAGCCAACCAGTCTTTTTCCTTAATGCTGCGTGCTTAGCGGAAAAGCAACAAATACCAATTTAATAGTCTTTGGTTTTTTCCGACTGGGGCAGATGCTTTTTTCAATAATGAACGGGAAAAAAAAATACTTGCCAAGTTATTGTCAGATAAATGCAAATATTCTCAAGTTTAAGTAACTCTCTTCATATTATAGTATTGTTGTACATGTATTAGAAAAAAGTATATGTAACAAAATGTACTGTCCTCACACTCTGGTAAGAAAATGTATTTTATTTGCCACACATGTACTTTGTATTTAATGTGTTTGTTGGAAGGGAAGTTTAAACAGTTACAGTAAAAATTCCTCCAATAAACAAAACAAAACAATCACCTCTCATCAAAAACAATTCACTAAACACACAATAAAGACCACGACATATGATGCTGGAAATCCAGGTATTGGCTTGGGACAGACACAAAAATTGTGGCGTAGTTAAATTGGTTATATTTATCTTCTCTGTAACTAGGAGTGAAAGTTGTTGAATTGTTGACAGCAAACCAGTTATTTAACTAATCAAACACTGTGGCTCACAGAAAAAAAATGTATTTTAAGCACATTTAACAAAATTATTTATTTATTGTAAATTGAAACCAAACATTAAAACGTGTGACATATAATTTGTTTTGTTGTCCCAAGTTGTTTTGAATAAAAAAAAACTAGAGGCTCAGTGGTCTGAGCCGATGTCGCTCACATTTCATTCTGCTTTGAGGAAACTTAATACAGAACCTTCCATAGGTACTTCCCACCAAATATCTGTTCATTTTGGCAAGGCAGTTTCAGATAAGAAGATTTTTTTAGAAATTTACCAATTTAAAACAGGAATTGCCTGTGGCAGCCATGTTTGTAAATGGATCAAAACGAAATGAGTAATCGCTATAGAGATCTTCCGACTTGCATGTTGCAGCCATATTTGTTAATTGATAGGGATGAAATGAGTAATCTTTATAGAGGACCTCCATATATGCAACCTATCAAGTTACGGTTCATTTGGCCAAGCGGTTTCAGAGAAGATTTTTAAAAATAGGCCAATCAGAAACAAGAATTGCCTGTGGCCGCCATGTTTATTAAGGGATCGGAACGAAATGAGCAATGGCAACAGAGGACTTTCCATAGATGCTTCCTACCTAGTTTCAGTACATTTGGCCAAACGGTTTCAGAGGGGAAGAATCTAAAAAATCAGCCAATCAGAAACAAGAATCACCAGTGGCGGCCATGTTTGTTAATGAATCGGGACAGAATGAACAATCTTTATAGAGGACCTTCCTTAGATGCTTCCTACCAAGTTTCGGATCATTTGGCCAAGCGGTTTCAGAGAAGATTCTTAGAAATCGACCAATCAGAAAAAATAATTGCCTGTGGTGGCCATGTTTGTTAATGGATCGGGGCGAAATGAGTAATCGTTATAGAGGTCCTCCCATAGATGCATCCTACAAAGTTTCGGTACATTTGGCCAAGCGGTTTCAGAGGAAAAGATTTTAAAAAATAGGCCAATCAGAAACAAGAATTGTCTTTGGTGGCCATGTTTATTAACGGATCGGAACAAAATGAGCAATCACAACAGAGGACTTTCCATAGATGCTTCTTACCAAGTTTCGGTACATTTGGCCAAACGGTTTCAGAGAAGAATTGTTAAAATCAGCCAATCAGAAACAAGAATTGCCTGTGGCGGCCATGTTTGTTAATCGATCGGAATAGAATGATCAATCTTTATAGAGGACCTTCCATAGATGCTTCCTACCAAGTTTCGGATCATTTGGCCAAGTTGTTTCAGAGGAGAAGATTTTTAGAAATCGACCAATCAGAAATAAGAATTGCCTGTGGCGGCCATGTTTGTTAATGGATCAGAACGAAATGAGCACTCTTTATAGAGGACTGCCCATAGATGCTTCCTACCAAGTTTTGGTTCATTTGGCCAAACGGTTTCAGAAGAGAAGATAATTTTTAAAATCTGCCAATCAGAAACAAGATTCGCCTGTGCCAGCCATGTTTGTAAACGGATCGGAACGAAATGAGCAATCTTTATAGAGGACCTTCCATAGATGATTCCTACCAAGTTTCAGTTCATTTGGCTGAGCGGTTTTAGAGGCATATTTATCTGTAATTCAATTCAGAGGTGACTGCATTTCACAAATACCTATATTTAAATTAGAGTTATCTCCCTTTTCCAAGAAAAAGCATATTTTTTATAAATCAATCAAACAGAAACAAGAATCGCCTGTGGCGGCTATGTTTGTTAACAGATCGGAATGAAATTAGCAATCTTTATAGAGGACCTTCCATAAATGCTTCCTACCAAGTTTCGGCTCAATTGGCCAAGCAGTTTCAGAGGAGAAGATTTTTAAAAATAGGCCAATCAGAAACAAGAATTGCCTGTGGTGGCTATGGGGTATGTTTGTTTAAGAAATAAATCATGGAAGCCAGAATGTGTTGGGAGTTTTAACATGGATTGGCGGATACTAGTATTTTATCCCGAGCCAGAAGCGAGGGATAAAATTTACTATATCCGCCAATCCATGTTAAAACTCAAAACACATTCTGGCTTCCACGATTTATTTCGATTCTGATACGGTATTTCTAAGAGTACAAATACGGTAGTTACATGTACTTTGATTGGAAGACGGTAATTTATACATACACTTGCAGAAAATGTCGCACACAATTTATGTAACTCGAATAATACTGCACCCTCTATCGGCATTATTCGCGTCACAATTTATGCTGTCAATGGAAACGTCAGTCACATTCATTGGCACATGTGCTAATGAGATAATACGAAGAAATAATTCTGTTTTTTTGAGGTCATGTTATAATAATGGATCGGAGCGAAATGAGCAATCTTTATAGAGGACCTTCCATAGATGCTTTCTACCAAGTAATGAAGTTTCAATTCATTTGGCTGAGGGTTTTCAGAGGAACAGATTAAAATGTGAAAAGTTAACGGACGACAGATACCAAGTGATGGCAAAAGCTCACATTGCCTTTGGCAAGGTGAGCTAAAAAAATGGTTCAAATTTCAGGTGGTGCTCTCATGGTCCTGATCGTATAGTAGTTGGATTTATATCTACCTATGCAATCAGTGCCTATCATCACTAAAGTTGTGAGTTCGAATCCACTCATGCCGAGATGTACTCCATACAATGTGATGTGATAAAGTTTGTCCGGGACTTTCGTTCGGCAGGTCAGTGTTTTTCTCCAGTTTCCCCCACCAATCAAAATGACAACTTTGAGTGGCCGACAGATGGGGTAGGATTTGTATTGAATGTGATTTTGTTTTAACACCAAATGAGCAATTGTTCATCTTATCACAACGAGAATAAGTTAAGTTTTAATGAAATGATGCAGATGTTCCCTTTTACTAGTCCAACAGCTTAGTTTGACCTTTATAGTGTTCTTCAGGTAGGGAAACGGATTCCGCTTGAAAAAATCTGTGCAGTGTCGGGCAACACAGCAAGTCTTTTATAACTACATTTTGTATTTACATTTAAAATAATCCCCAATTTACAATTAAAATTATGTACACTCTATGTTGTTCATTTTCTTCCAGTGCTTGACTTTAAGGCAGCTCTGAATCCTTCGATTGTGTCTTCGATGTTGTATTAGTTGGAAGTTGATTCCAGTCTCTGATGTCTTAGGGAAGAATGATTGTCTGTACATTGTAGGTATCCGTGTTTGATCTTTCTTGGTAAAAGCGGTTTTTACCTCTGGTCCGGTTGTCATTTGGTGTCAGCGCAGTGTTAGCTGACAGAAACATTGGGCAGACATTTCATCCCACTTGGACACATTATCTTGACTCTTAACCAACCAGTTTTACCTGTTACTCCTTAATAGGAAGTGCTAAATGGAGAAGCAACAAATACAAAATTGCTAGTCTTTATTTTTTAACCTGACTGAGGCTCAATCCCACTCGAGACAAGACTAACCATTACACCACTTATGTTGTTTCATGCAGTGCCGGATTTAAGACAAATGAGGCCCTGTGCTAGTTACATTATGAGGCCCCTTACTTGTGCCCTGAAGGAGGTAGACCCAGTAGACCTACACAGGCTGTCAGGTTACTTGTGCCCTGAAGGAGGTAGACCCGGTAGACCTACACAGGCTGTCAGGTTACTTGTGCCCTGAAGGAGGTAGACCCAGTAGACCTACACAGCTGTCAGGTTACTTGTGCTCTGAAGGAGGTAGACCCGGTAGACCTACACAGGCTGTCAGGTTACTTGTGCCCTGAAGGAGGTAGACCCGGTAGACCTACACAGGCTGTCAGGTTACTTGTGCCCTGAAGGAGGTAGACCCAGTAGACCTACACAGGCTGTCAGGTTACTTGTGCCCTGAAGGAGGTAGACCCAGTAGACCTACACAGGCAGTCAGGTTACTTGTGCCCTGAAGGAGGTAGACCCGGTAGACCTACACAGGCTGTCAGGTTACTTGTGCTCTGAAGGAGGTAGACCCAGTAGACCTACACAGGCTGTCAGGTTACTTGTGCCCTGAAGGAGGTAGACCTACACAGGCAGTCAGGTTACTTGTGCCCTGAAGGAGGTAGACCCGGTAGACCTACACAGGCAGTCAGGTATATCAGGTATACATGCTGAGGAAACTTAGGAATAGTAAAATTGCACCACATAGGCAAAAATCCATTGTTTTGTAAACATTTTTTTGTTGGTAGGAAGATGGGCACCCTAACCAATGCGGCCCTGTACTTAAGCACACCTAAGCACAATGGTAAATCCTGCACTGGTTTCATGTTATATCAGATAATAATACCAGCTGTCAAGAGTATTGTGTTATTTAACATTTTTTAAGACTTGCTTAAATTCCCACTTTTAGTCCCACTCCCTACTAACCCCTCCCCAATAAGGAGCAAATTCATTTACACAACTATGTATTTCCTTTTCCCAAAAATCATCTCTGCAAGGTTTGGTTCCATTTCATTAAACAGCTTTGTAGAAGATTATGAAACGTGAACTACAAGGTAAAATGGATGACAGTGCTTATTTGACCATTGGTCAATTGGGTAAAAAAGACGAGACATACAATTTGACTCAATTTTAATCTTCAATAAGTAAACAACAATTATGTCACTGCCTTTAACACAGGAAAGAGAACTTAACACAGATCATGTGTTTATATCTATATATATATCAGATACAAATAAATAAAAATATTTCAATGTTATAACTGACTATAGTTTTTTTTTAGCCATTTTCAAACAATTAAACATTTAAATTACCATATTTAATTTTGTATAATACAAACACTTATTTTAATATTCAGGACACATATCGACTATCATTAGCAAGTATTATACACAACGATTCAAAAAAAGAATATGTACTCCTGATAAAAAAAAAAGTTCTTTCCAATGTCAAAAAACATGGAGTACGGTTTATACATCCATGCATACTATACACAAATATTTACGATCTTACAGAGTAAATTTTGTCTAAGAACCATGACAAAGACCACATCTAACATGAATGAAAAAAATACAGCTGTCAACATACAGGTATTGACGGATATTGATAGTATATTACCGCAGATGTTATTTTTTTCTTCCCGAAAATCTACCCTTCATCGCAGATAATTATACTACCGAAATATTTTTGTTTCCCTTTTAACTAGTGCAAAGGTTTGTGATAACATACTGCAGCTTGCAAAAGAGTTAAAAACAAATTTATAAGTTTTGCGCCCAGAGCAGTTTTGCTATAACAGTAAGTAATTCATTGTGAACATGATATTTATTGTGACTTTCTTCACCACATTTGAAATCTAGATTAAGGATGGGGGGAGACATTGTATGATTAGTCGATACCTATTAAATATTCCATAAAGTAAAATCTGATTAAATAATTGAATGGGTTTGGTCAAAGATAAATACTTTCCAATTTCCAGATCAAATTTTTTGGGATAGTCATAAGTTTTATACAAAAATCTTCATAAAAAACGACCACATTTTCAAAGTTTTAGATAAAAAAAAAAATCATAAATACTATCCACCTTTGCCATGTAATTTCTAAATTAACTGCGGAATGTAAAAAAAAAGCTTGCTAATCATTAATAATTAATACATATCATGATTAGTTGTGCTAAACTGATTGATACACTGTACCAGACCTCTTAATTTACAATCATATACTAACAAATTATAACATAATCAGTGCATACTAAATAAAATATTGATTGATTGTTGTTTAATGCCAACTTTAGCAGTATTTCAGCTTTATAGGCAAATTGGACATTTTCTCTTGGATGTGTGCTGCTGGAAAGTCTGGATCACTGAACTGACCTTGATCCACAAAAATATTAGGTCAGTTCGAAACTCATATGTGCAAGTTTATCGGTCAATCTACGTAAAACACATGACGTCACAGACAAAAACAATAATGTCAGTTCTTTAGGCCTTGACAGACATTATCACAAAGATCCCAGTTTATCCTATCAGACTCGCTGAGATATTAGCGATAATGTCTGTCTCGATCTTCAAAATGAATGCCATATCTTCAAAATAACAGGCAAAACACATACACAAAAAATCTTTAACTTTAAGAAATGAAATGACTTTCCCTTTTACTTGGTGAAAAATTGGAACAGATATATTAATTAACTACTATTAAGAGAAGTACAATTTTTGTTAGCCTTAGTTCATACTACTAGTTAAGATGTCATCTACTAGTTAAGATGTCATGCTACAAAATCTTCCTTCATATAAACAGACAATATACACAACACACAATACACACGTACATACTATTACAAATGAGTTGTAGACTCCTAAATTAACACACACTATCATTCTTCTATATCGTACGATCAAATAAATTTTACATCAATGAATTCCCATCATATCATATTTATTTATTTAGCAAAGTAGGTTTATCATTTTTTTCTCAACAGCAATAACTGGTATAGTAGTCTCCCTTTTATAAGGCCATCCTGTTTGCAATGATTTGATTTTGATTTTTGGTGTTTAACGCCACTTTCAACAATATTTCAGCTATATCATGGCGACCAGTTTTAGTGGCCGAGGAAGCCAGAGTACCTGGAGAGAACCACCGACCATGGGCAAGCAACTGGCAAACTTTATCACATGCGGCTGCGAGTCGAGTGCACCCTTTTTTGTAATTTACAAGGCCGGGTGCGAACCCACGCCGTATTGGTGATAGGCTTGTATGATTCATTAGATCCAACGAACTAACTCATTGAGCCACCCGGGCCCCCGTTTGCAATGAAAAATTGGCATTATAAGAAGGGTGGCCTTTTATGAGACGGACAATTTAGTAGTATTTTACTCTCCACCGCCATCAGAAATCTGGCCTCGTAAGACTTAGAGGTATGGTTTTAGGAGTGAGAAGCCTCATAAAAGGAAATTACTGTATCTTGATGATTCAATCAGATTTAAATTCTGCCGTTGAAAAAAGGAAGTAAACATATTCTGTCAGTGAATTTTTAAAACGATACATAATTTTCAAAATTCCAAAAACATTTTTGTGACCAAGATTGTAACCATTCATATTAATGTTTAAAAAAAAAAAACCATGTTTAGTTTAGCATAATTTGTCCTCCTATTAGCTATTAAACACAGTGAGCTTAACTTAAAATACAAGCCTTTAATTTAATTCTTCATCTATTTAACAAGGATAACGTACAGCCTGCTGCTACTAGTACATGTAGGTCTCCTTTCGGGATCATGTTTCAATATTGAAAAATTTACATGTAAATATTGGTCATGGCACAAAAAAAGTGAGACACAACAACGGAACTAATCTAACAAATATAATTAACTGCATGTACAGAACATTAATTATCATTGATGAACTAATTAGAAAAAAAATATTAATTAGAAATGGCAAACACCTTCATATCACCTCACAATATTAGGGGGAAAAAAATTTAAACTCCAAAAAATAACAGCAATGAGGAGAAAACACGATTATGTTGTAAACAAAATAAGAGGTATTTTTTCCTCTGCTGTAATGCATTGAATGCATAAACATATCCCATTCATTCACAAAAATTGCACCAATTAATTTACACAAAATATAATTAAAATTAATCAACAAATTTACAACAAAACAAATAACATATACATCTTTAAGATTAAAAAGTTAGGCCTTTTCGTGGAAGAAATGTGCCACCTCTGTCCACAATAGACGTATAATACAAAGTTCAAAAATGGCCTTAACTTGGGGATCTGACCATATGGTCATAAAAAATTTCAAGTACGATTCAAATATTGTCCAAGCAGAATAAAGTATTTATTTGATACAGTGTTCTGATTGGTTGTTTTTTAGAGTACAAGTACATACTCATGCTCAAAAGTTTAAGAATGTAGTGCCTGGCCGTAAGGTCATAAAACTTTTGTACTCCAAAACTGATCAATTGGAACACTATTACCAAATAAGCTGCATTCTTATTACTCATTATTGGAGCATGAGCAGAAAATTTGAACTTAAACAGTTTTACGACCGTAAGTCCCGCAAACCATAGTACATCAATTAATACAGCTGAATATCGGGAATTAATTAAAAGATATATGTTAAAGTGCGGTAAAATTCTACAAAGCATGGTATTAAAAGAAGGATATGTGGATAAATAATACGAAGATAACATCGATGATCAATACAGTCAGCTCAGATACACAGGCAACACTCAATGATCCCTATAGTTGATTCTGCTATGAAGGCAAATGAAAAATGGCTCTATTCAATTTTTGTTTTATCTTACTGACCTGTAAACAGCTCCTTTGGCAGTGTTTTATTTTGGAATTTTTGGGAATATTTGACCAAAAGTAAAAACACTGCCAATAAATCGTAATTTATTAAAGTTCAATTCATCAGTGTATAAATTTCAAATAATTTGCACCAGGGAACAGACAGACAGACAGATGTACAAAGATGGGTAAAACTTATTATCCCCGGCTTGATAAAAATGTCGGCTTTTGATTGGTTGATGACCTGTTGGTACAAAACCCATGCTACCGGCTGGTAGTTATGTAACGTCACTGGGGGTCTTTACGTTGCTATACATGATGTAAAGATGGTGTAAAACGTCAACAATCTCAAAGCGTTTTGCATTCAACATGGAGAACGGGGGACATATTTCTTGAAGAAAAAAATCAAGCATCTCAATAAATGCAGAAAAAAAAACAATGCACCAAATTATGTTGAGAGATCTAAAGTTCCTATACGGTATTAATGGTCATGTTTAACATTCAGTGTCACACTTTGTTGATTCGTGCTACATGAATGATGAAACTTTGATTTTGTTGTCATTTTGTGTCTTTATAGAAATGGTCAATTGTTTGAATACAATCATTTTAAAATCATTTCTCATTATTGTTTTCACATCAATTCTTCATTTGTTTTATCATACTATAATACCACCCAAAATATGTACGACATATATAAAATTCTCGGCTCTATTACTAGTGACGTCATGAATATTGTAACGCTATCCACGTGACAATACGTGCCAAATACAAGAAATTAAATTACAACAAAACAAGACTGTCTTGTTTTGTTGTAAATTAATTTATTTAGACAGAAAAACGTTAAAAATTAGTTAACTGTAAGGTGATACCAAAGGCATCTCCCTACACTTGGTCAAAATGCACCCAAATTTTCACCTGAGCTATGGCATTTTAGTCCTCAAGTACAAAAACGTTACTATTACGTTCCAAAAAGAACGAGAAAATCCATTAAAAATAAATTTTTGTTTTCAAACCGGGGATAAAATCGTTATCTACATGTCTAGCCGTGGGCATTGAGATTGTACCACCCTTCAGCACCACTGTACAACCTTCGGCTTCGCCTCAGGCTATACAGAAGTGCTTCAGGGTGGTACAATCTCAATGCCCATTGGTAGACACGTAGATAACTTATAATACCCCCTCCCCCTCCCCCGATGCCTAGCAGAGGGGGCATGAAAGTTTAATATTCTTCTACACGAGTTCAATAAAGTTGCAAAAAAAAAAAAAGACAGGAAAAGCAATGGAATGAAAACTAGAGGAAATGTCTATATGTAAGATTCTAAACAGCACCGTACTGTAGTTCCACTTTTTTGTGTTTTATTTAAATAAAAAAAGAAGATACTGTCCAAAAAGGTTATTATATGTTGGAACACAATTAATTAATTCATCAATAGTCAAGATTCTCAGTAAAAATTAAAGACATTTTTCTTTTTACTTTTCTCTATAGAACAACAGGTGTTTTTTTTACATGTATATATTGTCTCCTATGGTTACCACTCTGTAATGTTATAGAGTTAATGCACCATCTTTTTATCTCAGAATTTGTTTAATGTCCTTTTCACCATTTCATTTCTTGGACTTGCTTGCTTTCTTTCCTTTCTTTACCATTGGTTTATGCTTAATGGAACCAGTCTTCTTTTTTCCAGTCTATAAAAAAAGATTATGCAGTTTTATAACATTGATTTTAGTGAAATATGGAAGTTTCCAATCCTATTAATTACTTTTGTATTATGTATTATATACTGAAGTTAGGGTTATAATGTTTAACGCCACTTACAATGATATTTCAGTTATATCGTGGTGGCCAGTTTTATTGATGGAGGAAATTGGGGTACCTGAAGAAAACCACCGACCTACTGCAAAGTCACTGACAAAATTTATCGTATAATGTTGTATGGAGTACACGCCATGAACAGGGTTCAAACTCACAACTTTAGTGGTGATAGGCAATAATCGCACAGGTAGTTGTAAATACAACTACAATACAATCACGATGGCCCCTGCATTATCAAGATTGTAATGCTATGTTGATCTAATTAATAAACTATGTTTAAACTAAATATTGAGATTGAGTGAAAGAAATGCTGATATTTCACCCAGTCAAATAAATTGCTTTAACCTGCAATGACAGCATTTATCGACCAATATAGCCTGCCCAATATTTTTTTTGATATTGGTCAGTTATAAATAGAATAAAATTTTATATTTGGCAAACTCATCGGGGCACATTGGGGGATATTGTTTTCAAATACATACACAAAATTATTTCAAACACTTTTATCATCGTCCAGTAAACGTTTATTTACGATTTAAAATTGCAGGATAAATACAATACATGTGCACTGTCGGAGCATATAGGTAAATATGTGTATTCGGCGCGAAACATGGGAAAAGGCTCGGTGAAGCCTCACCTTTTCCCCCGTTTCTAAGCCTCATACACATATTACCTGTATGCTTCGACAGTGCACAAGTATTGTATATTAATTTCACCGAGTGACAACACAGCACCAATGCCTTCACAATCGAAAATATCATTCACCATAACGACAATGAAAATAAAGTTGATTTTTAACAATCAATAGTAAAAAACTATGTAATAAACAGCATTACTGTCTAGCAATTTCAATATAAAAAATAAATCGCTTGTAATCAAACAATGATAATTCACACATGCGATAACGCGCATTCATGAGTTACAGCGTTTTTCGGTTACAGATATGCTCTTGTACCTAAGAGTAGCAGGTTTCAAAAACCATCCTCTGCAACCTGCATTAGAGGAGATCTCCTTTAACTCAAGTCGGTAGAGTATTGCCTTACAATGTGAGAGGTTGGAGACATTTCATTTTTCGGACTAAAAACATGCTCTACTGTTACATTTGCACACAACTAAACAACGTACGTTGGTCAGAGCAAGAAAACTGGTCAAGTTGCATGTTGGTTATTGAGAAATTGTCATAAAGATATGATGATTTGATGTGTAGGGGTGTAACAGGAATAGGAACTGTAGTAGGTTCATAACCACCCTCCTCTAACTGCATTATTGGGTTTTTTGGTTTTTGGTGTTTTCAACAATATTTCAGCTATATCATGGCGACCAGCTTTAGTGGTGGAGGAAGCCAGAGTACCTGGAGAGAACTACCAACCATGGGAAAGCAACTGGTAAACTTTATCACTTGCGACTGCGAGTCGAGTGCACTCTTTTTTTGTAATTTACACAGCCGGGCGCGAACCCACGCCGTATTGGTGATAGGCTTGTATGAGTTGTTAGATCCAAACGACCTAACTCATTGAGCCACCCGGGCCCTTTGCATTATTGGAGATCTCCTTTAGCTCAGTTTGTAATCAATCAACCTTACAAATCAAAGCATGCAGGATACATCACATTTTAAAAAATAAAATATCTCACCTTTTTACTCTTTTTTTTGGTCTTCAGTTTTGGCATCACTTGTTTTTTAACAATATCCCTGTTGCCCAAATCTTTAACACGATATATTCTGACTAGCCAATGCTCTGTAGTGTAAGCTTCTTCTAAATGTGTCAATTCAAAGTTCTTATTTCCAATCTCTACACTTCTTGTTCTGTCAAATCCTGGTGGACTTCTGAAGTCAAGCTGTTGAAGTAAAAACAAACTGGTGAGAAAATTTGAAATACCGATTTGGTCAAAAACATAGTGTCATGTCAAAACAGCATACCATTGGTTTGGTTTATGGTGTTTAACGCCACATTCAACAATATTTCAGTTAAATCGTAGCGGTCGGTTTTATTGGTGGAGGAAACCAGAGTGCCTGGCAGTGGTTTGATAGTGCATTCCCAGGGTGCCATGTACTTATCCTCCAATGGAGCAGTCCTACACAAATTTTGGAGAAGACTCATAGATGTTAAAATAATCACTTTAACAAATAAAAACAAATGAAGCAGTTCCTTCCAACCAATTACAGTAGCCCCTCCCACCGAGACCATCCCTCTTATAAGGCCCCTCCCACCAAAGGCCATCTCTCTTATCAAGCCAGGTTTTAGATGCACTGAGATTTTTAATTACAAGTTAAATGTCCCCCTCAAGAGAGGCCACATCTCTTAAAAGACTACATTTTCAATGCAGAAAGGGTAGACTTATATGAGGGAACTATACTGTAGCACAAAATAAAACTGTAGACATCAAAATAGTGTTATGGTTGAATGATTTGGTAGTACACAAGTCCTTTTTACTAAAGTAAGATTTCAGAGGTACTGAGATAGAAATTACTACTAAATAGTTACTCTCAAGAGAAGCCACCATTCTTTTAGATGCACTGGAGATTATAAAATACAACAAGGACAACGCGTGGCGTATCCCCCCTCGCCTAAAAATTTGACCTGGTGACCTTGAAAATAGGGATCTAGATTCTCTTAAGGACTAAATATGTACCAAGTATGGTCAAAATCAATTGAAGGATGTTGATTCTAGAGTGTTCACAAGGATGTTACGGAAGAATAGACGGTAGCGTTACTATATCCCTTCGCAACTTCGTCGGCAAGGGGATAACTAAACTGACCTCCTCAAAAGAGGCCACCTCTATTATAAGGCCACTTTATCATCTAGAATAGGTGATCTTATAAGAGAGGTACTACTGTAATAGCAATCATCAGTAGATTTGTTACCTGAAGTTCCCCAAATCTGTAATACGACAACTTGTACATCAAACAATTTAGTAATGTCTTAGAACCTGCAGAATCTACTCGGAATTCTCCTTGTGGTGTAAAATAATCACTCTCCTGAAAAAAAACAACATACATCACATATATTATGATATTATGCATTTAGAACACAGAATCAAACTAAAAAACTAGGAAGAACTGTTTTAGATACCTAAAACTTATGTCTCCCCTTAATGTGGCCATCTGTACAACAACCTATCTCAAAAGACAAAAATGTTATGGCCCACAAAAGAAAATACTATTTAAAAAACAATTATTTCACCTTGAGGTCAAAGGTCAAGATCCCACAAAGGTCATTACGGTACGCAACACACCGCCTTATGGATGGTCATGCAACCACATACCAAATATCATTGACCTATCTCGAAAGAGAAAAATGTTATGGCCCGAACAAGAAAATACTATTTAAAAAACAATTATTTGGCCTTGATTTAAACATATTTTATTGATGAATTACATATTACATTTTTTTTCACAATACAATATAACATAGGATTCAGAAACAAGCGTAACGCTTATATTAATCCGTTTCCTAAAAAACACATGATAAATTGCAAATAGTCATTAAAACATACTCAATTAATTTAACATTGTTTAAATAACAGAAAGTTAAAGGAAGAAGGAAATAAAAAGGAAATTGTTTTGGCCTTGAGGTCAAAGGTCAAGGTCCCATGAAGGTCATTACGGTATGCGACACATCGCCTTATGGTCATGCACCCACATACCAAATAAAAACTATTTAAAAAACAATTATTTGACCTTGAGGTCAAAGGTCAAGATCCCACAAAGGTCATTACAGTACGCGACACACCGCATTATGGTCATGCAGCCACATACCAAATATCATTGACCTATCTCGAAAGACAAAAATGTTATGGCCTGGACAAGAATACTATTTAAAAAACAGTTATTTGACCTTGAGGTCAAAGGTCAAGGTCCCACAAAGGTCATTACGGTACACGACACACCGCCTTATGGTCATCCACCCACATACCAAATATAATTGACCTATCTGGAAAGACAAAAAATTTATGGTCCGGACAAGCTTCGCTGAGAAGAAGCAGAAGAAGTGGAAGCGGAAGAAGAAAAAATCAGACTAAAACAATATGTCTCCCTTCGTTCGAAGGGGAGACATAATAATTAGAGGATTTTATATTCACTGTCATGGTAATATTTTAGGGCAAGTGTGGACACACCAAAATCTAGATGTAAAACAAGATGGTGCACGCTACGTCGTGCTAAGAATACCCCCACTCATTCATTTGCAAGTCGCACGGTAAACCTGGAAAGGGGAGACACGGTACAAGTCACCATGCCAAAGCCATATATCAAATATAAAATCATTTCTTCCAGTAGAAGCTGAGATATCTGTTACGAAAGTGTGAACGGACGGACGGACAAGGTGATTGCAATATAGCCCCCTCTCTAAGAGTGGGGGTATAATAATCACTTTCCTGAAGAAAAAAGATACATCACATATTATGCATTTAGAGCATAGACTCAAACTAAATAATAATTACAGCATTTTATATTCACTGTCAAGGTAATATTTTAGGGCAAGTGTGGACACACCAAAATCTATGCATGGATTAAAATAAATAAACTTTTAGATTTTGATGTAAAATAGTGCCCGACATATCCACTATGAGATAGTTATTGTTGTTTAATGCCAAACAGGTAAATATTCAGTTGCATTTCGAAGAGCACTTTGTACTAGATCAACATGCTTAGTTGGATTTTTTATAGTGCTAGCACACTTAAGCAACAGTTCATGGGAAGACATGTCGCTCCACTCAGACACATTAACCAGATTCCTAGGCAACCAGTCTTTGCTCTTACTCCTTAAATCTGCATGGTTTAATAGCAGAGTAGCAGCAAATACCAATTTTTTAGTCTTTGGTGCGACCCAACCAGGAGTAGAACCCACGACCTCGACACAAGCATGCTAACTATTACATGGAGGCATGGGTGAAAGTGTTTTTTTGGACAAATACTGAAAATTTTCTACTATTAAATGTTGGTCATACAATGTCACCTGTGAGGGTCGTAAAGCGAACGGAAACTGCTAGGGGGTTTGGGTGTATATATATATACTAACATACTGACATTTCACAAAAGAATGGGAGACTGATACAAAAAAATCAACAGGACTTAAACAGATCAGGATCCTCTCAAATTTTTTTATTTCTTTGTCAAAAATGCGTACCTCACCCCTGAAAAAAACTCATCAAATTTACTCGAATCTCAAGAACTGTCTGGACCTTTCCCGAAAAAACTGAAATCAGTCAAAATACTGAAAACTTTCACCCATGTGGAGGTGTATACCAAATACTGTAAAACAACTTGAATAATAAATAATAACCAAAATACTGTTGCTGAGGACAACTGATAAGTGCCAGGTTGTGTTGATAAATTATAGTCGACTAAAAATTAACACCCTGAAAATGACATATGTACGTACCTACCAACTATCTGTCAGTAACTGCCAGACAAACTTAATGACGGTTGTATAAAAACATAAACCTCAAAATGTGACTACAACTAGCAACATCGGTAATGCACGACTAGTATCTATAAATAGCATTATTGCTGTATGTAATGTACGTAGATCATTATGGCGGCAATTTCATGATATTATTCTTCATTTTTGCATTTGGCATATCTTTGCAAAATTCTAAGAATAACAAGATTTTGTTAATTCCTTTTACAGGGAAATACATCAACTTTGTAGGATAAATCGTCTATTCATTTGTAATTTTTTGTGGATTGGTGAAACTTGAATTCCTTCAAATATTTTTTGTGTGGATTGGGGTCAAATGAGGTTTTTGGTGACACTTGAATTCCATTGAATATTTTTTTGTGGATTGACGGAAAATACGTAGATAGCTTGGTGAAATATGAATTTCTTGAAATATTTCTTTTGTGGATTGACAGAAAATGGGTTGTTTGGTGATACTTGAATATCTTTGAAAATATTATTTGTGGATTGATGGAAAATGAGTTGATTGGTGACACTTGAATAATTTGGAATATTTTTTTTTTGTGGATCGACAGTAAATGAGTTGATAATTGACACATAAATATATTGTTCACTATTTGAGACAATAATTTATTGATGTCAGCAAATATTCAAGTAATGTACAGTTATTTCGTCATGCTGATTTCCAATCCTGAATAATTTTGTACAGTCAAACCTGCCTTAAAGGGCACCTCTATATAACAAACCACTGTCTATAAAGGTCAGCCTAATGCATATAATATGAGCATGTATATAAAGGGCAACTGCCCATAACGGGCACATTTTCAGGTTCCCTTGAGTGCCCTTTATATACAAGTTTGACTGTACAATAACAGTTTATCCACACCACCAAGTTCTAATTTACCCTGATGTCTTTTGGATGTTCTCCTTCAGCGATTCTGACCATCCACAGGAACTTGTTTATGTCATCGCCTGAATAACCTATGACCCCACCAAATATAACTAAGACATAATCTACATCTAACATCCTCATGATTTCATACGCAGCCGTCTCATTAGATGACATGGCCTTTCCAACCTAATAAAACAAAATTAAAAATGTTCGTTTAAATTTATGACAAAAACTGACTACTCAACCATAAAATTCTGAAACCACGTAGGATTTGATATTAGTTTAAATTTACGATATGGTTGAATGAATGAATGAATATGGACAAGAACTAACTTTCAACCATATAATTCTGAAAACTTATTACCCAGTAGGCATGCAATATAAGGTTAAGTTAGATTTATGGTGCTTAACACCACTTTCAACAATATTTCAGTTATATTGTGGTGGTCAGTTTGATTGGTAGAGGAAACCAGAGAACCTGGAGAAAACCACCGACCTGCTGCAAGTCACTGGCAAAATTCATCACATAATTTTGTATCGAGCACACCTCGTCCACAGAGTATAGACAGGTTTCAATGTACAGTCAAACCTGCCCATGCAGTCACCTGTATTAAAAGGTCACCTTTTTCTTGTCCTGTCATAGAAAATTTCATATGAATTGAACCTCTTTTAAGAGGTCACCTGTCTTAAAAGGCCACTTTTTCTTGGTCTCAAGGGTGACCTCTTAATACAGGTTTGACTGTATAATGAAACACATTTTCCTGATTCCGAGCCAATCAGTCTTTGCTCCAACTTCTTAATGCTGCATGATATTTAATTTTCCTCTTTTCTCTGTATGCCACACTCACAGTATGTCACTATTACAAATGGAATAATATGGATGTTTTTTCCATGTAGATAATGAAATACAGAGAGAATCTGAAATTCAGTAAGGAAGTGTTGTGTATGCACAATCATCCTTTTCTAAGTTGGCATGGCCTCGCATAAATGTATATGTTTTTTTCCAATACATTTGGAATTCTCAGGACTCTTCAATGACATGAATAAAAACTCTAAAACAACCCATATGGTTTGAAAAAGAAATGACGGACAACTTCTGGAAATAATGCGATTGAATTTCCAACCGCTAATCTCATTTTTTTGTTCGAAATCAGTAATCTTGTATTCACATCTGAGATTGGATTTCCAGTCACAAAATCAGATGAAACTCTGCCAAAATCTGGAGTGGTTGGCATTACTACTATTGGAAGAATTAATGAAAGAGACTTGGAACAAAAATACACGAGAGAGTAAGATACACAGTCAAACCTACTCATGTTGCCACCTCCATTAAGCAGTCACCTGTATTTAAAGGTAATCTTTTCTTGTCCTGTCATATAAAATTTCATATGAATTGAACCTCTTTTAAGAGGTCACCTGTCTTGTAAGGCCACTTTTTCTATGTCTCACAGGTGACCTCTTAATACAGGTTTAACTGTATATTTATCTCTGCCATTCCTCCCTCATCAATATTTTTTAAACTAACCAGAGCTATATGGCTGTTATTCCACGTATTATTATCCACTAGTGTTGTTCTGTTACCCATGCCTGCTATCTGGTAACCGTAATCCCACCAAGACATCACTCTCGCTTTGTCTCCTGTATTTTGACGTAACCAGAAATATGCTTCTCTAAAATCATCCAATATCGTTCTGCTTCTGTTGAAGAGAAAACAAAATTCATATATAAGCATGCAGTGATTGTTGGACCTTTCTAAAAATGTATCTAGCGAGTTCTATATATAGAACAACAGCAGTTATGAAGGTCGAGACAAATATCATCGCTAGTATCAGTATCACAGCGAGTCCGGTAATATATGCCGAGACATTCAAAACTAACGTCATCGTTTTTATTAGTAACGTCATAGTGTGTATGACGTCACATTGACCGATAATTTTCAGCATCAGAGTATTTAAAGTCTGGTTATAGTTAAAATATTGTGCGATGATATCAAAGGTAAAATATCCAAGCTAACGATAACGCCACCTTATTGTGCAGCAGAATTCTGGTACATGTAGTAAAATGTGGAAGAATTTCATTTCTATTAAACTTTATTGCGCTTAACTTCAAGAGAACAAGTATTTAATCAGGGCTTTCAATATTTTTCAAGTGTACCAGTACTTCACTATTTACAGGCCGTCCTTTGTATTAAAATTTGAATGTTTTCATGTATATCTTATACAACACTCTTTAAAATCAGGTACACCTGTTTAAACCAAACACCGAATAAACTGGAATGCTGTATAAACCGAATTTTAAATAAGGTTCAAATGTAGGAAATCTTCGTTAATTCAACCTGTATAAACTGAACACCTGTGTATTCCAAATCAAAAGTTGGTCACAAGGAGGTTTGGTTTAGACAGGTTTCAATGTATATATATATTTTTTCTACAGTAATGTCAAACTTACCCATCATGATTGTATGAAGCTAGTACTATACTGGGACTAGAGTAAGCACTACTAGTGACCCAGGTACAATGTACAGCAAACAGCATCAACATCATCAGTAATGTCAAACTTACCCATCATGATTGTATGAAGCTAGTACTATACTGGGACTAGAGTAAGCACTACTAGTGACCCAGGTACAATGTACAGCAAACAGCATCAACATCATCAGTAATGTCAAACTTACCCATCATGATTGTACGAAGCTAGTACTATACTGGGGCTAGAGTAAGCACTACTAGTGACCCAGGTACAATGTACAACAAACAGCATCAACATCATCAGTAATGCTATGACTATTATTGTCTTGATGTTCATCCCAACACTGTCTTGGTCCTTTGGTTTATCTTCTTTTACTTTTTTGGGTTTAGCAACCTGTGTCAAAAAAATAAAAAAATATTTTTTCTTATATTTTGCAAGGATAATTTTATTTCAGTCATTTCACTGATTTCAACTATCTTCCTCTGAATTATTTTTAAATTTGCCGGACACCGTCAGAACAGGTCTGATATGAACTTTTTTGAAAGGGGTGTAGAATTTACATTCTTCTTATAATTTGAAGGGATGATTTTTTTTTCAGTTATTTAAATGATTTCAACTATTTTCCTCTGAAATTTTTTTTATGAAACAGGACTTTTTTGAATGAGAGTGTAGATGGTTTCAGCTACTTTTCATTGATTTTCAGATATTTTATTTTCTAACAAGATCCTAGAATTTTTGTTTTATCTTTGTTAAATAAAGTGACCCATCTACAGCTGTATTGCTATTATCGATATCAATGTATTATCTATATCAATGTGGGTGTAAATTTCAATCAAGTGGGAATCCTACTGTGACCATTTCAAAATTTTGAAAGTTTTTATAAATAGTACAAGAAACAGAACTAAACATAAAAATGAATTGGAACAATGGAGTATTAAATGTAGGTCAAATTGACTCAATTTTGATATTACCATTAAAAGTTGTCTCCAAAAAACGGTGTGTTATTGTAGCACGAGCCCGTATAGCTCAACTGATTTATATAGGCAATGAAAAAAAATTCTGTTTTACACCTTATGTTCCATTTACGGTCAAAGTCGCCATGTTGGTTGCTAGGCAAGATAAACAGATACATACCCTAATGATGACTCAGACAAAGTTTGGTTCAAAAGGTTTTTCAGGGAAGATCTTCCAAATCAATTTTTGTTAGACCTAATATGCATATTTGGAAACATTTAGTTAAAATTACAAACTTCATTGAAAAACTCCAAATATATTCAATAGTTCATATAACAACATATGACAATAGTTTAAATTTGAGCTCATTTTAGTTTAAAATGTAGCATGTTTTGCTCATATGAAGAAATTTCTATTTTTAGTATCCATCTCAGATATGATTTGAAAGGGGAACGCCTAAGGACCACCCCTGCAAGATATAGTTTAATTTGGTGAAGTGGTTTTAAAGATTTCCGAAGAAGTATAATGATTCTTTGTTTAAATTAGCTCCAGTTGCTAGTTTTTGAGGAAAAGATAAAAATGTAAAAGCTAATGTCTTGACGCCGGACGCCAATACCTTACATGACCTTTCGAGTCAGATAATCTAAAAACAGTACCTGAGGTTTATCATAAAGCCTGTCATTTTTGTTGTCCTGTTTCTTGTCCTCATGAATAGTTTGTTAAAATCAGCCCAATTTGTTGGCTTTTGAAGAGATTAAAAATGCAAAAGTTAATGTCTTGACGCCGGACGCCAATACCTCACATGACCTTTCGGGTCAGATAATCTAAAAACAGTACCTGAGGTTTATCATAAAGCCTGTCATTTTTGTTGTCCTGTTTCTAGTCCTCATAAATTGTTTGTTAAAATCAGCCCAATTTGTTGGCTTTTGAAGAGATTAAAAATGCAAAAGTTAATGTCTTGACGCCGGACGCCAATACCTCACATGACCTTTCGGGTCAAATAATCTAAAAACAGTACCTGAGGTTTATCATAAAGCCTGTCATTTTTGTTGTCCTGTTTCTTGTCCTCTTCCTCCTCCTTAGAACTTGACTTTGGTGTATCATCTTTCAGGTAGATTTCAAATGTTTTGGAGAAGGCTATTGCAGCAAGCACACAGACAATAGGAGTTAATGTCAGCATCAATCTAACCATTACTCCAGCAAAGTAACTGGCAAATATGGCATACAATATCACTGAAAAAAAATATGGCATACAATATCACTGAAACAGACAATATGGCATACAATATCACTAAAACAGACAATATGGCATACAATATCACTGAAAAAAAATATGGCATACAATATCACTGAAAAAAAAATATGGCATACAATATCACTGAAAAAAAAATATGGCATACAATATCACTGAAACAGACAATATGGCATACAATATCACTGAAACAGACAATACAGCATACAATATCACTGAAAAAAAATATGGCATACAATATCACTGAAAAAAAATATGGCATACAATATCCAGACCTGTTTACCCCGCTTGACCTATAGGAGTAGTTTTCTTCCTTGACTGAGAGTAGTTTTCTACTTTTAAGAGTAGTTTTTGTCTAATACGCTAGGGGGTTTGAGAGCACCCCCTCACTAAGAAAAGTTTGAAAAATTAGGTATCGTTTCCTGCAATGTACATCATACAGCTTCTTGTTGAACATGATTGTTTGTTTATACCTGTGTGTATTGTCTAAGTGTAAGGATTTATTGGCTAGCCTAAAAGCATATGGTACTTACTGAAAATTTGTCAACAGTGCAACATGTTTATGCAACCCGTTTTAACATAAAATTATGTTAATGCATCAATAATTTAAATTTTACAGTCAAATCCAGTTTATATATTAGATAGGGAAGTTTAACATGTACTCGATAGACACTGAAATGATTGCCACGTTCGATTATCTCCCTTGCTTGTAGATGCAAACACCACATCTATTAATTCCTTTTATAATCATTATTCTGAACAAATTGATGTATAGTGTAATGACTTTAGATATAATATAAATATATGTACAGTTCTCATTAAATAAAAATATTAATTGTACACTACGATGCAAACAAATTCCAAATAACCAATATTGGGTTTTTAGAGATGACTATTTGAAATTTATCAGTAGTAGGGCTATCACATAAAATATCTGAAAACAGCTTAATAGATCAATAATCGTACATATTATTAAATGTAAAGATAATTCATTGCTAAATAAGATTTTACAATCTCTATATATTTGCATACCTCAATTTACGATAAATCTGATTTTTTCCCCTTTACTCTCAACTTCATCGACAAATTTCAAATATGGCGGTTATCACTTCGTTAACCAGACACGAAAAGTCAGTCTGCCACAAGTAGAGCACGGTAAAAATGTATCCCCCTTTGTTGAGGGTTTGAGACAATTCCAAATTTCTGTATATTCATGTTTACATCTTTCTCTTATCAATGGCAGTGACTTCTTCAAGCTCAGTCCCCTGCTTGCGTTTGGCATGCCACCATTAATTTTCAGACACATGTTAATAGATCATCAAAGTGTTTGTAAGGAGCATGGATATAAAATAATTTTAAACTGCTCAAACGACAAAGATTCAGTGTTGCGTTCGGATATCTACCATAAGAAACAAGAGTAATTTCTGGCGATTTCTTTTCGGTTTTGCAACTTGTTGGCGTAGAAATAACTTATGAGGGCGTAGAGCGTAATTTAGGGGTCAAAAATTGTAGAAACTATGCTGAAATTGTAGTGGTAAACAGGTATGAATATCACTGAAAAAAAACTATGGCATACAATATCACTGAAACAGACAATATGGCATACAATATCACTGAAAAAAAATATGGCATACAATATCACTGAAAAAAAATATGGCATATAATATCACTGATAAAAAATATGGCATACAATATCACTGAAAAAAAAATATGGCATATAATATCACTGATCAAAAATATGGCATATAATATCAATGGGGTTAGGGTTATGGTGTTTAATGCAACATGTGGTGTAAAATAATCACTTTCCTGATGAAAAAAGATACAACACATATTTACAGCACAGAATCAACTCGGAATTCTCTTTGCAGTGTAGGGTTAGGTTTGTGGTGTTTAATGCAAATTTTCAACAATATTTCAGTTATATCATGGCGGTCAGTTTTATTGGTGGAGGAAACCGGAGTACCCGGGAAAAACCACACACCTGATGCTAGTCACTGACAAACTTTATAACAATGTTGTATCGAGTACTCATTGCCATGAGCTGAATTCGAACACACAATTTCAGTGGTAATAGGCACTGATTGCATAGGTAGTTGTAAATCCAACTGCCATACAATCATGACCACAACGGCCCCGTTATAATATCACTAAAACAACTATCACAGAAACAAATACAATATCCATTATAAACATAGTCAAATACCTCATTGAGTCAAAGTCAAAGGGACGGACAATTTACTTCCATTCTAAATATCTTAGTATTCAAGTTATCAGTGTTAAATTAGTCAAATATCGACTCGCAGCCACAAGTGATAAAGTTTACCAGTTGCTTGCCCAGAGGCGGTGGTTCTCTCCGGCTTCCTCCACCACTAAAACTGGTTGCCATGATATAGCTGAAATATTGCTGAAAGCGGCGTTAAACACCAAAAATTCAAATTCAGTCAAATATTGGGACAAAATAAAAACTTACCAAACACTCTCTCATCATTGACTTCCTTTACACAGTACCATACACCTGCTGGGAACGCACACACTAATATATGTAAATCAAAGAAGAACGACACCCATGTTGTAGGCTGATGTTCTGACACACTAGCGATGATTGGAATATGGATTTTGGCATAACCTGTGTCCCATAGACTGTAAAATCTACCACTCCAAGGATGTATATAACCTGAAAATAATAATTATTAGTGAGTGATTCTTGTAGAATTAAAGTATATCGTTTTCATGCCTTTTGATTGGACAAGAGCACTGTCTCATGTTTGTTTTTGATTCTTTCATAACTCGATGAACTTTTTCGTTTTTGATTCGTTCATAACTCGATGAACTTCTTTGTATAACCAGTATAAGCAATATGGCGGCTGCCGACAGGAAACTACGATAGTGTCCGATTGAAAGCAAGCCTGAAAATCAGTTTAATAATCAAAATAGGGAAAAGATTCACGTGGAAGAATTATAAGTATTGAATGCTTGTTTTCAGGAGTTCATGCATGTGTAAACAGTGCCGATGCACTCACAAACTTTACATAAATGTCCTTTGGACGTTTATTCATTTTGTTATTGCATCGGCACCGCTTACACAGGCATGAACTCCTGAAAATAAGCGTTTAATCCTATAGTGATTGTTATTTAATGTCAAATAAGCAATTTTTCTTTTCTGCTATATCATGGTGAGAACAAGTTACATTCAATGAGCTGATAATGATGTCTGCTTTGTACTAGACTAACATACTTAATTGGATCTGTATAGTTGTAGCCCAATGAAACAACACTTTGTGGATAGACATGTCGCTCCACTCGTACATATTATTCTGATTCTAAGACAGCCAGTCTTTGCTCTTCCTCCTTAATGCTGCATGATTAGTGGAGAAGCAACAAATACCAATTTCATAGTCTTTGGTTTGACCAGATCAGGGCTCCCAACTCATGATCTACCGCACTCGAGGCGAGCATGCTAACCATTACACCACTGATGCGGTTCGCTAGGCATAAGACAGCATGATAAAGGTTGAAATCATTATTATCAGACCTACATATTCTCTTTCCGCTACAAATTAAAAACTATTGAGAGTGGAAAAATATCCACGGGTAGCAAAATGATAATCTGTCGTCAAATTGTCAAAAATATTTTCAAGTTGTTAATTACAGTACAAAAGAAATTGACAGGAATTCTCATGCAGAAATTTAACCAGCTTGGTGCGAAAATTTTACCAACTACAGTCAAACATGTCTATGTGGTCACCTCTATTAAGCAGTCACCTGTATTAAAAGGTCACCTTTATCTTGTCCTGTCATAGAAAGCTTCATATGAATTGAACCTCTTTTCAGAGGTCACCTGTCCTATAAGGCCACATTTTCTTTTGTCCCAAAAGTGACCTCTTAATACAGGTTTGACTGTAGTTAAACACGCTAAGAATAGAAGAAAGACATATATACACTCACCTGCCCAGGTTAGTCCAACTACGGAACTGAATATTAAACCTGCAGCCGACACAGCTGCTACCAAGAAAAAATATTTGAATTCTGCTTTGGTTAAAAATGACTGTGTGTATTTTAATGTGGAATAGGCTATCACCAAGGCAAACACACCTGAAAATAAAATAAATCGTGCCAGTTATTTCATATGATATAAACAAAAATTCACTTGACCTGACAGGCAATTTATTATTGCTTTGTCAATATACTAGACCTGAAAATGATTAGATTTTGATTGATTTTTGGTGTTTAACGCCACTTTCAGCAATATTTCAGCTATATCATGGCAACCGTCAATGGATAACTATTTAATTAGAGTTAGGGTTATGGTGTTGAACTTTCAACAATATTTCAGCTTATTACGTGGTTTTAAGTCAGTTTTATAGGTGGAGGAAACCACAGATCTGCAGCAAGTCACTGACAAACTTTATCAGATAAAGTTGTATCAAGTACACCTTGCCATGAGCAGGATTAGAACTCACAACTTTAGTGGTGATATGCACTGATTGCATAGGTAGTTGGATTTACATACGATCCATACACATAATAATTGTTCAAATGGATAGTTTCAATAGTGAATACATAATCTTGGTTACTCTTGTCACTATGAAATAAGTACTGTAATGTTTGAAAAAAAATTGCTGAGAGTATTAGGTAAATTTTCATTATTAAATAGATATATGTGTTATTGAAATTTACAGTTTCTAAATTTAATGAAAGTATTATTAAAACTAGTATTACTGTGAGCACAGTTCACTAAGATATACCCCCGCTCCCAACATCTGTCCAACCTATTTCCATAACCAAAACATTACTGACTGTTCCGACCAAAAATGAAAGGGATCCTCCTCTCTTCACCGGTAAGCTGCTGATAAAAGTTCAAAACATTCTGAGAAACACTACTTAAGTTATCATACGACATAGGGTAAAAATCCTATTTTACGTCATATCAAGTCCAATAACTCTGGAACGGCAAATGCGAAAATCGTCAAAAATGAAAGGGATCCTCCTCTCTTCACCGGTAAGCTGCTGATAAAATTTCAAAACATTCTCAGAAACACTACTCAAGTTATCATACGACATAGGGTAAAAATCCTATTTTCCATCATATCAAGTCCAATATCTCTGGAATGGCAAAAGTGAAAATCGCCAAAAACGAAAGGAATCCTCCTCTCTTCACCAGTAAGCTGCTGATAAAATTTCAAAACATTCTCAGAAACACTACTCAAGTTATCATACGACATAGGGTAAAAATCCTATTTTACATCATATCAAGTTCAATAACTCTGGAAAGGCAAAAATGAAAGGGATCCTCCTCTCTTCACCAGTAATCAGCTGATAAAATTTTAAAAGATTCTAAGAAACACAAATCAAGTTATCGTATGACATAGGATTTGTCTCCAGACGGACGAACGGACCAGGTGAAACCAGTATATCCCCCTACAACTTTGTTGAGGGGGGTATAACTAAGGTTCTCCTCCCTCAGGCATAGGTGACCATAGCCGATTCTGGTGATCCTATTTAGACCCTTTGGTTTACTTGCTCGCAAAACTTTTAAAATTATTTGGCTTTCCAACCTTTCGATTTTGAGCGTACCTGATGAAGGTAATTCCAGAAACGCGTTATGCGCACTAAATTTGATATGTTTTATTTCATTAATCTTTGGTTACGAGTGCTTTCAATATAAAATTATGTGATAATATTTGTCAGTGACTAGAGGCATGTCTGTGTTTTTCTCCAGTTACTCTGGTTTCCTCCACCAACAAGATGAACTGTGAGCTTATGCTCACTTATGATACCCCCACAAACAGGAAGTAGGAATGTGACGGGTCCAAAAACGCTTCCCATGATATGGGGTACCTACATGAAGCTTGTGACAAAATATCAGATTTCTGCCATCAATAGTTGCTGAGAAAAATATCTTGGACGGACAGAGGTAAAACAGTATACCCCCTCCAGTGGAGCGGGGGTATAATATTGCCGACAGTGATGCTCAACACCTATTACCATAGCTCTATACCAGTCTATGCATTTTGCCTGTTTCATGACTTATGATAAAGCATGTTCATGTCATTGTGGTCTAATTTTATGAATTACAGTGAAGCCTACCTTAATGGAACCTTGGATAAACCTGAATCATGTGTAAACCAAACTTTATTTAAACAAGGGCAACGCAAAGCGTGGCGTATCCCCTTGCCTAAAAATTTGACCCGATGACCTTGACCTAAAAATCGATAGGGTTCCAGATTCTCTTAAGGACTAAGTATGTACCAAGTTTTGTCAAAATCCATTGAAGGATGTTGATTCTAGAGTGTTCACAAGGATGTTACGGAAGGACGGACAGACGGTGGCGTTACTATATCCTTTCGCAACTTCGTTGGCGAGGGGATAATAAAGTCCAAATATTGAAATCTTTATTAATTCAACCTGTATACTACTACAGTACAGTCAGAAGAGACATGGTGTGATAAATCACTGTGATACACGTATCACTAATATTGATGATTTCCATATATCTTTTGTTCTATTAAATATACCTTCAAAATTTCTTTTACATTTAGAGTGGTTACTTACTATCACCCAAAAGGCATATTAAAATAAGTAAATAGATTAAACAGACCAAAAGATAACTCGGTATCCTCCAAGATGAGTGATAAATCTATCACAGTGATTTATCATGCTATGTCTCTGACGGTACTGTAGGTTCAATCTATTTATTTTGCAATAAAACGTAAAAGTTTACACAAATCTACGTCCACTAATTTTCCTGGCTTGGTACTGGCACTTCAATGAAAAGCGTCAATGTTAATAAAGTTTGTTTTATGGGCCCATGCCTATCTTCTCAGTGAAGTGATCATAGGCACAGGTGTGGTATTTTGGATCAAAGTATTACAATTTACCTGCTGAAGCCATATGTTCACTAGTTTTTATTGGCTGGAATCCTACAAATGGTACCTGCATTGATAATATTAATCCTATTATGAAAAATGATGTGTATGCTGCAAAAAAAAAGAAAAAAGATATCGTTCAACTGAACAGTTATCAACAAACATCAAAATATATTAATGTATCAAACACACCTCCAGTTATAACTTCAGTTTTGAGTTTGAGCGCCTTTCATGGCGATGTCTACTCCATACAACATTATGTGATAAAGTTTGTGACAGGTCAGTTGATTTCTCTGGGTACTCCGGTTTCCTCCACCAATAAAACTGAAATATTGTTGAACATGGCGATAAACACCTTAAAGGGGCATTATCAGCCAAATCGTAAATTTTTGTTACCCATAAAAACTATCAGATATGATTGATGCATTAATAAAACGTGTTTCTGCAAGTTATAAATGTCATGAAATGTACATGCATCGGGGAAAAAATGCACAACTGCTCGTGTTTTGAGATCGATCAAGAAATGGACGTCATCTTATTAATTATCGACATTGTTTACGGAGTTTGTCGAATCGTCATTAAATCAGTACAACAATGCACTTATTTCTTATTTTTTGTGAATCAGCTTT
The DNA here is from genome assembly GCA_002080005.1 of Gigantidas platifrons. Lineage (NCBI taxonomy): Eukaryota > Metazoa > Mollusca > Bivalvia > Mytilida > Modiolidae > Gigantidas > Gigantidas platifrons. Next base: position 134,918 of record MJUT01042301.1, on the reverse strand, counting down.
TAGTCGGTATTAATTACAGACAAAGAACCATGCAAGTTGGCAGTTAATAAGCGACAAAATACAAATTATTCGTTTTTATCTGTCTGTAACTAGTAAGGTCAATTGCATACGGAAAAAGCGAGGTCAAATTATTTGCTTGCAAGCAAATAAGTAATCGATGGTAATTTTCGTTCTCAAAAGGCGGAAAGTGGTACGAGAAGCTGTTTAATGTGAAATATTTATCTTTATTTCATCATTTTAAAGCTATTTACCAATTTCCAAAACATATCATTTTTTTGGTCAAAATCGTAGCTAATGCCCCTTTAAACCAAACCTTCAGTTATAATTTAAGCTCACTCTACATTACAATCCAACCACATGGTAAACACAGACTTACGGATTAACCCCACTCAAATTTTGCATCTGTCCCAAGCATTGCCCTAGGTATTTCTCAGCACCTACAATTTGGTGGTGGTGGAATGATGATGTTCGGTGGAATTAATGCTCGTTGACAGACACATTTAGTTATCATAAATGGAAATTTGAATGGTGTATGATACCGTAATGAGATCCTGTTGTTCTATTCATTCAAACTAAGAGATATGGCATCACATTTAAGCAGGAAAATGACCAACCACATCTTGCACATGTGATGAACTTTCTGGCACAGCAGAAGAAGAATGTCCTGCCATGGCTTGCTATCTTACCCAATTTCTCACCCGTTGTCAGGCATGCATCAATACAAATGGTGGACATACTCAATATTGATTTTGTGAATTGTAATTTGACTTTGAATGCTGCTGTCACGAACATGTCACACACTTCCCATTCTCCCACTGGATAGATATTGTGATTGTGTAATCAAGCATTACTAAACTTGATTAAATAAAAATTATTTTCTGTTTTAAATAATTTTTTGCATACGGCATATCATGATACATATTTTCTTTTTTGCACTAGTATGTATCACATATTGTGAAATAAATATGAATACTATACAATTACAGACTTTTGTAGAAGTGAATATTATACAATTACTGTCATTTCATGAGGTAAATGTGTGGATTTATTGACTTGAAAAAAAATGATATTGACTGAGCCTGAAGGCTGAGGTCAATATTGGGTTTGCAGATCAATAAAAACTCATATTCACTGATACAAAAGCCTGTAATTGTTTTATTACACACTATAATGCTTTATGATGTCAATGACATCATCCGGTGAATATTACTTCCAGCAGGTGAATACTATACATTTATTGGCTTCTAGACTTTACTAAAAAAATATGTCATCCCTGTCGTCTTATGTAGGGGTAATAATTAAATAATTTGAGACAGCTATAAACATTAGTTCTTACCTTTAGGAAGCACATTAATATAAGCGTTACGCTTGTTTCTGAATCCTCTGCTTTTTTATTATGAAAATCATTTTTTCATATTATTTATCAATAAAATATGCTTAAATCAACAATTCTTACCTATAAAAATTCTTCTAGAATATCTGCCCATGATAAGCAATACAAACACATGAAGTGGGATAAGATTTATGATAAAGACGTAGCCTCCCCAGGCTGACACCTGAAATACAAAAATAATAGGTAGTAGTTAATCCATTTAAAGTACAAATTAAAACTCCATTTGTTCTTAGTTCCCCATTTTCCTTTGAAAGCCACAATAACACATCGAACCACGTCATTACCAAAACCTGAATAAAACAGAGTCTTAACAGTACCAAAACCTGAATACTAGAGGCTCAGTGAGCTGAGCCTTTGTCGCTCACCTGTCATTTTGTTTTGAGGAAACTTTATACACAACCTATTGTATGTGCTTTCTACCAAATTTCAATTAATTTGGCCAAATGGTTTCAGAGAAGATTTGTTTTTAATTGGCCAATCACAAACAAAAACTGCCTATGTCGACCATGTTTTATGTCCAATCGAGATGAAATGAGCAATCTTTATAGAGGACCATCTATAGATGCTTCCTACCAAGTTTCAATGATGAGGCTACATTTCAGATTTAATTGATAAACTGTATTTTTTCCTCTTTAATTTATTTACTTACTTTCATTTACATAATGGCTAATGAAAAATAAATTTCAAAATACAAAATCAATTTGAAAAAAAATTATAATCTTCATTCAAACATATCGACCACAAGGCCTTCATCACTGTTTTATTCGATCAAAAACCTGTTACATGACGAGATTTAATGTATACAACATAAAAAACTAACATCATGTTGTAGAATCATGTAGCAGATTTGATAGAATAAAAACTGATGAAAGCCTTGAGACTCAAACATTTGAATGAAAACAACAATTTGTATTAATTTTATTAAAGCAAATACTCGCCCTAAGGAGAGAACATAGTCATGGTCTTTTTTTTATAATCAATGATTCGAGATGAGAGGTGATTGTTCGTTTTGTTGAGGCCAAAAAAAAAATATGTGTGTTTAGGGTCGGTCGGTCGGCATTAATTTTTTGTTTTTTTAACTATCGGCAAAACCGGAAATAGTCATTCCCGGTTCCGGAATCCGATATTAATATTTTCGAAATTTCCGGTAAGCCGTCATTTGTTGAAGCTGATATAAGACGAGTTATGCAGTTTTTCTACCTTCTTTGCTCTCAATTTCAACAAAAAGCTAGCGGTTTAATAAATAAAACATTGCTGCTGATTAAACAACAAAAATGGTTATCCGAATTCTGTGTAAAAATTTATAGGGTCACTAGCAAAAATCAGGGTCGAATAATTGCCGATAAAAATGGTTAGGGTCGGCAGCTGAAAAATAGTCGGTTGGGTGACCATAAAACACACATTTTTTTTTTTGGCCTGATACAGGTGGAATTGTTGACCATCACTGTTTAAACTTTCTTTTAATAATTGCACAAGAGTTAGAGAAACTATGAAAAACTAAAGTCGCTGTTTACATAAATGGGTTAGGGTTATGGTGTTTAACGTCACTTTCAACAATATTTCAGTTATATCATGGCAGTAAGTATTATTGGTGGAGGAAACCAGAGTACCCGAATAAAACTACCACTTTATCATATAATGTTGTATCGAGTACATCTCGCCATGAACAGGGTTCGAAATCTCAACTTTAGTGGTGATAGGCACTGATTGCATAGGTAGTTGTAAATCTAACTACCATACGATCACAACTATAACAACCCCTCTTATAGTACATAAATGATCTAAATAAAACTTACCATGTAAAAATATGACAAAGCTGTTAAAGTGGCCCAAAATATTGATCCTGTCTTAACTGCTTTTATCTGAAATTGAAATAGCATGAAAATAAGTATTTAATCCAAAATCAATTCAAAAGGTTCCAATATCGTGCAAAGTTCCATGAAAATAACATATATTTTTTCCAATAATCTTTTCAAAATTTTAATGTAGTAACATGTAAAATTTGTATTATGAGGTTCAAATATCTACAAAATTATGAGAAAATTATACTCAAATTTGTTGTTCTTTCCACTGCTCTGGCTAGACCGGGTACCAGTTGGGCCTTAGTATGGGAAATAACTTATGTGAAAAAGTTATGAAAACTTATAATCTAAGAATCAAATTTGGAATGTGCAAAAGGTCTATTTATAATATATTATTTCATTGTTAAACAGATTTGAGCTGAAAAAATAAACAACAAGGGCAACGCAAAGCGTGGTGTATCCCTTTGCCTAAAAATTTGACCCAGTGACCTTGAAAATCAATAGGGTTCCAGATTCTCTTAAGGACTAAGTATGTAGCAAGTTTGGTCAAAATCCATTGAAGGATGTTGATTCTAGAGTGTTCACAAGGATGTTACGGAAGGACGGACAGTAGCGTTACTATATCCCTTCGCAACTTTGTTGGCGAGGGGATAAAAACAATCACAAAGTCACTGGACAGTTAAAGATCAACAAAATTAATTTGACACATAAATTCCACTTAACTTCTATTTGATACAAACATGCTGTTGTTACGTGGACATAAATATGGTTCATGGTGTTTAATGCCACTTTCAACAATATTTCGGCTATATCGTGGCAGTCAGTTTTATTGGTGGAGGAAACTGGAGTACCCGGAGAAAACCACCGACCTGTCGCAAGTCACTGGACAAACTTTATCACATAATGTTGTATCGAGACCACCTCGCCATTAACAGGGTTCGAACTCACAACTTTAGTGGTGACAGGTACTGACAACATAGGTAGTTGTAAATCCAACTACCATACAATCACGCCCATGACATGAATATGAAAATTTGACCTTTGTCACAGGCCTTCCAATAAAATAATAAGACTTTATAAATGGTAAAAGTAGGAACTAACTTACCCATAAGTAATATGTAAACATTAAGGCAAAAATAGCTATTCCTTCATTGTCGTAACTTCCTGCTACAGAACGACTGATATAGCCTGGCACTGAAAAATAGAATTGACCACAACGTTACTCTCCTCTGAATTATTACAATCCAGCTAAAACAAAACAAAATAATACTTGTGTTTCTGCTAACCCTATCAACCATAAAAAAAATTTTTTTTAGCCATTTTTGAACAAGTACTGTTCAAGTCAGAAACTTGTCCTGTATAACATAGGTCATCGTCAGTAACCTAACAGTTGATCACACTTTGGAATTTCAGCTATATCATGATGACCAGTTTTAGTGGTGGAGGAAGCCGGAGTATCCGGAGAGAACCACCAACCCTGGGCAAGCAACTAGTAAACTTTATCACTTGCGGCTACAAGTCGAGTGCACCTTTTTTGTAATTTACAAAACTGGGCACGAACCCACGCCGTATTGGTGATAGACTTGTATGAGTTGTTAGATCCAACGACCTAGAACTCATTGAGCCACCCGGGCTCCTAATCACACTTTGGTTACACTTGTCTCATCACCTGTGGGACAACTGGGAGAGAAATCCTCGTTTCTTTGAAAAATGCCTATTAATAGCTGCCTTCATTACAGTTATATCCTGGCGGTCAGTTTTATTGGTGGAGGAAACCAGAGTACACAGAGAAAAGCCCTGACCTGCCGTAAGTCACTGACAAACTTTATCACAGTTGTACATCCAACAACTATACGATCACGGCCATGACGACCCCTTCTCTCTTTCCACAATGAAATAAGAGTGAACATAACTAATTTGCATAAACAGTACTGAATTATTCTCTAAGCTATGATTGGTTGAATTGGTAGATTAACATTTTACCTGAAATGTTACATATTATGTATAAGAACAAATTAAATAAATTTTGAATACATACCAATAGCTATAAAACAAGCTGCAAATAAGCCTGCTCCTTTACTCCATACTTCTTTAGTAAAAAAGTAAGTTGCTAGTGCTGTTAAGCCACTGAAAAACAAAATCGTTACATATGAACAACAATCAATTAATACTTTCTAAGCCTACAATAACCTATTATTTTTGGTTTTAATTAGATTGTGCATGCAGGTTTTTCCCCATTTAAGTAAGGGGCTGTGGCCGTGATCGTATGGTAGATGGATTTACAACTACCTATGCAATCAGTGCCTATCTGAGTTCGAATCCCACTCATGACGAGGTGAACTAGATACAACATTATGTGATAAAGATTGTCATTGACTTGCGACATGTCGGTGGATTTCTTCAGGTACTCTGGTTTCCTTCACCAATAAAACTGACTGCCACGATATAACTGAAATATTGCTGAAAGTGGCATTAAACATCATCAAACAAACCCATTTAAGTAATAAGGAATTATTCTGGATAGAAAATAAAACAACTGAAAATCAATGAATATAGCTGAAACCATCTACACCCCCTTTCAAAAAAGGGTAATTTTTTATCTGTTCTGACTGTCTTGCAATTTTCAGATTTTTTTTTCTCCACAGAATAATAACTGCATTCAGTTACCTTAAATAACTGAAAAAATCACTCCTGAAGTAAAAAAAACCTCAAATATTTATATCTGACAGCAATAATAATCAAAAACAAGTACAAATAGTTTGTAAAATAAAAGGTTCTAGCTTTAAAACTATAAGCAGTAGAAGGCTTTCTTTAAAAAAAAAAAAAACCTGTTCATAAATATTCTATTTACTGATATATTGTATAATGAACTATATTCACCGGGGAATATTCTAAAAGTCTATTCATCTTTCCTGTGCTATTCACCAGTGACATGATGTATTTTGACAGAATTTTGAATCCTTTTGATTCGTTGGAGGAAACGTGGTAATGGACATTCAAAATTATCTGGATTTTTCCTATGCTAAACTAAAATCCAGACACCTGCAGAAGACAAAAACAAACATGGCGAGCAGGTTCTGTGTATTTCAATGGTATTATAGTCTCTTGCCATGCTGTACGGTATAATACAAAATGTATTGACTGGATAATCTGGTAATAGAAAGTTTATTATTCCCCGTGACACCAACTATTGCGTTTATAATTAATTTCAAAGACTATACAAATTCATTATGGATCAAAAATTTGTTATTAACTTTGGGTAAGGAACAGAACATCCATTTTCAAGATGATATTTATCAAAACTTACCTAAAAATTGGTGCTAAAAATACACATATATCTCTGATGTGAACTGGTATATTGATTAAATTAAGAGCCCAATATATACTCCCAGATGTAACCATCAATCCAGGGTACACCTGAAATTAAATAATTATATTACAGTCCTATATTATATATACAGTGGAACCTGTCTAATCCGACACACCAAGGGACCAGGGAAATGTGTTGGATTGTAAAGGATGTCGGAATACTCAGGTTTTATTTTAATTAACATAATTACTTTGGGACCATAAATTTTTGTCGGATGTCACAGGATGTCGGAAAACTCAGGTGTCGGATTCCACAGGTTCCACTGAATATACATTTTTTTTTGCATACACAGGGATATACAGCGTCCTAACTTAGTAAGAATCTAAAATTTGAGAGTTATGGCGAGTTCCAACTGAAAATGGTGAGTCTAGGACTCATCTGGGTGAGTTGCAAGGATCTCTTGCTGTCAATAAAAATTTGTAGGTAGACATGCATAGCTCACAGTATGTGCAAAATTTTTTTGACAAACTAGACCGAATAGCATTTTTGAAGAATTTTTTTTATTTGATTAAGTAAATTTTATGCAATTTTTCCTAGACTGGGGCTTAGGGCTAGTGGTTTTTGGTGCAGCTACGTCGTGCTAAGAATACCCCCACTCGTTCATTTGCAAGTCGCACGGTAAACAGGAAGTAGATGTGCGGTAAACCTGGAATGGGGAGACACGGTACAAGTCACCATGCCAAAGCCATATATCAAATATAAACTCATTTCTTCCAGTAGAAACTGAGATATCCGTTACGAAAGTGTGAACGGACAGATGGAAAGACAAACGGACGGACAAGAAGGTGATTGCAATATAGCCCCCTCTCTACGAGTGGGGGTATAATAAATTTGGAAGAGGTGAATCAGACAGGAAATTTATTTGAATGAAACAAAAACATATTCAACTATGTTTTTATTAGTCTACAAACAAACTGAACACTAATTTTACATCTCAAACACTCATAATGCAGATTTTTGCATTTAAATTCTCAAAATGGGGGAGAGGAGGCTGCATACCCAATAACAGCCCTGTTTGGAAATTTATGTCACTTTGCGACCCTTATCGTTGACCTACTATCCTTCCTTATCATATAGGTAGCTGACATTTACACTTACCGTTCCCCCAACTATTCTTCCTAAAGGATACCATGCTCTATCGTCAAACCAATTCAGAAAATTGTAGAAGCCATTTTCTACCATGTAATGTGTTGATCTGTAATTAAACCTACAAGGGAAATAAAGTGAGTGAGTGAGTGATTGTTGTTTAACACCATTTCAGCAATTTTTCAGCCATATCATGGCGAGAACAAGTTAGTTTTCCATGAGATGATGATGAGGTCAGCATTGTTCTAGACCAGCACGCTGAGTTGGATGTTTAGTGCTAGCTCACTGGAACAACAGTCTGCGGGTAGTCATGTCGCTCCACTCGGACAAATTATTCTCATTCCATGCAAAGCAGTATTTGCTCTTTCTCCTTAAAGCTGCGTGCTTCAACGGAGAAGCAACAAATACCAATTTCATAGTCTTAGCTTGGACCAGATCGGAGCTCGAACCCACGATCTTCCACACTGGAGGCGAGCACGCTAACCATTACGCCACCGATGTGGTAGCAGGGGAAATAGAAAGAAAATCTTTAGCTATACATTTAATTCCTGGAAGTTATGGCAAATGTGCAAAATTACAACACGGCTGTCTTGTTGAAGTTGTTACCCATGTGTCACGATTTCATTATTGAAGGGGTTATCATCACGATAGTGTGCACTCAAGTTGACTATAGCTGCGTATATGTCTTCATTTTCAAGGCATCTACTATTTTACCATGTAGTTGATTCCATAATGGTGAAGAAACTAGAAAAGAATTAACGTCAAGAAAACATGTTCTTGAATATGCGGAAAAAAACTAACTTACCAAGGGTCGAACTCGTGTATTATGCTCTCAAATCGAATGACAGCAAATAAACGTGAGCTAAATCCAACAAGCCAAGCCAGAGTAAGTATAACAAATGTCAATAAGCTTTGTAAACCGCCGGGATTCCACATCGTGGAACGGATGTCTGTTTTCACACCGGCGTCCGCCATGTTGATTTATGCTAGCTTCCGCCACGTTATTTTGGTCAGCCAATCAAATGTTGGCAAGTGCCAATATCACGGTGTATATGCCGATGATCGTAAAATTGCTTGGTAAGATATCGAATCACTCAAAATAATTTAAGGAGATCGAAATCGCAGATTTTCTCGGTTGTAATAGAACTTTTGAAACTTATTATTGTAAAATAAAATAAATATGTCCTATGTAGGCATAATTTCATGAAAATCAAACTAAATTCTGAATTATTATCACATATTTTATTGAAATAACGCCGAATTTGCATGTGTAATAAAAGCATAATTTGCGGCGTGTTATTTGCCCCCAGGGAAATAACATTTTATGAGGGCAATGGCATGTTTTCTGCCCTGGCAAAATATGTGATAAATAAATTAATACATGGGCTTTTTCATATTGCCCTTGTTATCAGCCCTCGGCTGATTTCGTCCCTCAGTCGGGCCCATATCAAAGTCTCGGGCTGATAACAGGGGCAAAATGAAAAAGGCCATGTATTAATCTATAAGTATCAAGAAGGATCTAAGGTGAATTCAATAAATGATGATTTAACTTGTGTCGATTAGATATCAAATAATTAATTTGCATTGAAGTCTATGTAGAATCCTGAGGATAAATGTTTGCCATCACCTCTGGACAATCAATTTCTTCATACCACAAATGCTAACAAAATCATTGATTGCCATAAAGTGAAGAGACTGCGGGTACGAGATGAGCTATAATTTTTCTGGAGGTCTAGATCTATAATAAGTAAGACTTTTTTGTTGGAACAGAGCTTTTTGTTTCAATTTCACCAGCACTTTTAGCTAACCAAGTTTGTCATGTCCAATTTAATTAATGTAAACGGTGCATGTGTGTGTGTGTGTGCAGTACAAGACCGATGAGTTGAAAACATATGGACATATGAACAAAGAAGCGAATTGAAGTATAGAGAAAAAAAAAGAACCCTTTATTTACATATTTATGTTGTTTTAAGTGCTATTTACAATAAAATGATGTATTTAATAATCATTTTACCTACATTTATTAAAAAAAAATAATAAAAAAAATATAGTTTTGCTGATATAATCTCTTTTCTTTTTTTCCGATCACGCCGAAGAATAGTTTTTTTTTGTAATTTGTTTATCTTTCGAATAGCAGATTTATACATACATGATTCTATAAACACAATGTTTCAATGCACAAAAGTTACAATGTAAAAACAAGTTGATCTTCATACATAATGTTTTGAAATTCAACGTTAGCAATGCATTTTAAGTTATACAAAGTAATATATATTTTAATATAATAGAAATATATTAGTATTAACCACTCAATACCGCCTCCAGATCTAACCATTTTCTTTTAACATGTTCCGTTTGTACTGGGGACAGATATATCATTGATGCCTTTTCAATATTTATAGCATATTTCAGGAATCCAAGACCACCTTCTAAATCAAGGTCAATACATTTGCATCTATATATCTACATACATATATATAATATTTCAAAATAATTAAAACATTGTTGATTGTGCCCTGGGCTGAACTGTGTTCAGTCAAGCCAAGAATTATGTCCTTTGCATTAAAGGGTAAGCTAAGACCACAGATTTTCAGGAAATTGCCAATTGATAACCAAAAGTTCTGAACATAATTACATTCCCAAAAGATGTGAACCAGACTTTCTTTGGTTTCTGTACAAAATGTACATAGCTCAGTTTCTTTTAACCCACATTTAAATAGAAAGGAATTTGTAATTAAGATTCTGTGTATAAGTTTATATTGAAAGTCCTGTAATTTAGTATCTTTTGTAACAGAGAAATGTATACAGTAAATAAAACTCCAATTATAATCTTCAATAACAACCCCCTTATGGACTTCCTTTCCCCATTTACTCTGAATGTTTAAAGAAATCATTTTTACATTTAACATGTATTGTTTTGAAAAGTATTTACATGACTTAGGGTCCCTTTTCAGTCTATCAACAATGTCATTTTCAATTAAGTTTAATTTTCCTATCCCTTTTATCAGAAGTTTCCATCTATGTGGAATGGCACTTAAAATACTGAAATATTCTATAAAATTTAATCTAATATTATAGTGATTGATAAATTCCTCATATGTAAAAAGCCTTAGAGGTCTAGATCTATAATAAGTAAGACTTTTTTGTTGGAACAGAGCTTTTTGTTTCAATTTCACCAGCACTTTTAGCTAACCAAGTTTGTCATGTCCAATTTAATTAATGTAAACGGTGTGTGTGTGTGTGTGTGTGTGTGTGTGTGTGTGGTACAAGACCGATGGGTCGAAAACATATGGACATATGAACAGAGAAGCGAATTGAAGTATAGAGAGAAAAAAAA
>MJUT01042301.1:111508-123569 GCA_002080005.1 Gigantidas platifrons | reverse complement strand
AAAAAAAAAAAAAACGAAACGAACAACAGAAAAAAGAAGAAACAACCCCACAATATCGTGCCGCTTTGATATGTCTTTAATGGGTTATGGGTTATGGTGTTTAATGCCACTTTCAACAATATTTCAATTATATAATGGTGGACGGTTTTAATTGGTGGAGGAAACAGGAGTTTCAGGAGAAAACCACCGACCTGCCACAAGTCACTGACAAACTTTATCAAATGTTGTTTTATCGAGTACACCTCATCTGAGCAGGATTCGAACTCACAACCTTAGCGGTGATAGACACTGATTGCATAGGTAATTGTAAATCCAACTACATTTGTATCATATTCTCACGACCACGACGATCTCTGTCTTTAATGGGTAGCATCCAACTTCACCATAAATCATACAGCTTGGTGTATCAGTTTTTAGTATTGCTGGACCAAAGGACCACGCGAGGTACAAGAATTATCAATACTTATCACCTGTCGTCGTCAGTTGTCTATAAGCTCATTTCAGGAAGTTTTCTCGCAATTGACTGGAACAAATGGGAACAAATGAGCGAATTTTTTTTTACCGGGCATAATATTTTAATTTGGTGGTCCTCAACATTTGATATGATTTTTGTTCCATTTAGAAATTCAATTACAAGGTTGATAATTGTATAATATTCACTTGTATTGCTGCTTTTATTATGATATTCAGTTTATTGTTAACCGTTGAAATATTTGACTGTAACTGAATAAAATACGGAAAACTTCTAGCGATTTTGGATTTGTATTGTGACAAATAACGACTTCCTCAGAAATACATTCGTATTTTATAAACGATATTGCAGATGATATTCAAAGTCTTGTAAGATTGTTTGGTAATGACAGTTCTTTATTGTTCTCATCTACTAATCCATTAGAAGTTGAAGACAGGTTAACTTTGGATCACCATTCTTTAGATAATTGGGCAAAGCAATGGCTTGTAGACTTTAATCCCCCAAAAAACTGAATACAAAATGTATATGGTTATTTCATTTCGGCAAAACATAAACCCAATACATCTACAATTTGATTCTCAAAACTTAAATCAAGTAGACAATCATAAGAAGTTAGGAGTAACTATATCTAGCAATTGTAAATGGGCATAACATATAAATAATATATGCCAAAAAGCGACTAAGCAAATATTTGTCCTTGGAAAGTTAAAGTTCATATTAAACAGGAATAATTTAAATAAAATATATGTAACTTATATTTTACCATTACTAGAGTATGCATGTGAGAACTTTATGGGATGGGTGTTGTTCAAAGGATGCCAAAAAGTTGGAAAAGCTTCAACTGGAAGCCGCTCGGATAATTATTGGGTTGCCAAAATTTGCTAGAAAGAAATCCTTATACTTTGAAACCGGTTGGGAGGCTTTAAGTTGTAGACGGAGGCGTCGAAAACTGACCTTATTATTTTCATAAAATTCATAACAATATAGCTCCTCAATATTTAAGCGACTGTCTAAATGAATATTTAAGTGGTAACAATTATAATCTAAGAAATTCTTTACAATATAGGGTACCAAGAGTCGCTTAGAAACGTTTTTCAAATCGTTTTTTCCGTCTACTATACGTTTATGGAATTCATTAGAATCGAATTTTAAATATATACACACTACTTCAAAGTTTAAGCAAAATTTAAGGGCGAATTTATTTAAAGTTTTTAATTACTATATGTTAGGAAGTAGGACATGTAATATTATACATACCAGGTTCAGACACCCGTGTAGTTCACTGGGAGCAGATTTATTTAAAGTTTCTAATTACTATATGTTAGGAAGTAGGACATGTAATATTATACATACCAGGTTAAGACACATGTGCAGTTCACTGGGAGCAGATTTATTTAGAGCAAACATAATGAATGACCCCAGCTGACCCTGCGGATGCCCTTTAGAAGATGCTATTCATTATTTATTGGAATGTCCGGATCCCCTTTACACGAATGCAAGAATGCAATTATTTATGAATATTACACCATATACTGTTATCTCAATTGACACCTTATTATTTGGCTCTGATAATTTAACAGATGGAAACAATTTAATAGTGTTTAGAAATGTACAAAAATATATACATCTTAGTAATAGATTTGGCTGATATGAAATTATACTCTGTACTCAGGATGCTATCATACACTTGCACTCAATCCCCCTTCCCCTTTTTTTCCCACCACTTCTGTTTATGTACACATTTATTATATATGTAACTTGCTATCATTTTCATATTTATGTATATAACATTATTGTATAGAGCGGATATAACTTGTTTCCAATCTAATTGTACATTTATAAGACAATACAATATGCTTAAACTAAACTATATTCGTGGCGATATCGGGTAGCAAAAGCCTCGGTAATATTTCACCAAAGAAAAAGATTTTTCAGGGTCGTCGTGGCCGTGATCGTATGGTAGTTGGACTTACAACTACCTGTGCAATCAGGGACTATCACCATTTAAGTTCTGAGTTCGATCCACGTTCATGGCGAGGTGATAAAGTTTGTCAGTGACTTGCGACAGGTCGGTGGTTTTCTCTAGGTACTCCGGTTTCCTCCTTGCACATGTACATATACATGTACATATACACAATTAATCTTTGAACATCTACATTTTTCCGTTGTATTTGAAAAATAAAATAAAATTTTCAATTCTTGTTGAAATGGGAATGTTATGTATGTTTTTAACAATAATCGATTGAAAAATCTGTGAATAAAGCCACTCTGATTCTAACATAAAGGATTCTAAAACTGATATTGCTAATATTCTGGACTCTTTTATTGGCTGAACATGTTTGTTATATTTTGCGGGTTTTTCAGCAGACAATCGGCATCCCAAAGGACACCAATTGTGCTCCCGTCTTGCTGACCTATTTCTGTATTTGTATGAAGTTGACTTCTTTTAAGTTATCCTGAAGGCCCGGGTACTGCTAGCACAATCCTATGATTTTCCCTTCTTGTACATACATGTTCTTTCATTGACCAATTATAGGTCGTATATACCCCGGTCAATTGGACTCCCTTTCATATGTAGCGACACTTCAGTAAATAGAGTGTATTGTAAATTACAGATGATATGGTATTCTAGAACTGGCATTTCCTATCTAGATTTTCTAAATAGGCATAGAACCGGATTTTGGAAAGAGTAACACGGCGGATGTCACTAATGGAGCAAGGACTGCTTACACTTTCAGAGTAACCGAATCCACCCCGTTTTTGAAGGGTTCGTATTGCTCAATGTTAAGTTTTCCGTGGAGTGGTTTGTAGATCATTATTTGTGTATTTTCGTTTGACAATTATATTGTACTTTTTTTCAGTTTACTGCTTCTGATCAACCCTTTGGTATATTAAGGGGGTACCACACACTACAGGGAGATAACTCTTTAAAATCAGTTGAACGTTTTGATCATATGATGTTTGTATGCAGATTTTAAGCAGAGAGGTGATCAAAACCACAGAGAAAAAAGCTGCTATGTGGCTAGTGAATATATAGCTCCGAGTCTGTTGGTTGGAATTTGTTAAAATTTTGATATTTATTACAGTGGATATATTCAAACACACTGCCAAAAAAAAAAAAAAAATTAAACGAGCAGATCAAATTTGACCTGAAGTGCATGGTACCACCTTAACATGTTCTTGCTACTAACAACAAAGCTACTCAAACAGGGGTTAAGGTTGAGGTCGGATTACCGAAAATTGCATAGTTGCCATCATAAATTGGTTGATCGACAAGGAGTATCTTTTGTTTTTCTTTGGGTTTCCAGTATTCCATTAGACATCTTTATGATCATATACTGTTGCATGCTTGTTTCATATATGACCATATATATGTTTCCCTTTGTAGTACAATTATTTCAATCCTCTTGCTCGATTGTGATAATTTAGTAAATGGACAGGACAACACGATGAGGAACATTCCACTCTTGAGGCAAGAACCGCTTATATTCCCGGAGCACTTAAATTCATCTTCAGTTGTGAGCTTTTGCCATCACTTGACGTCCATCGTCGTCGTCTATAAACTTTAAAAAAAATCTCCGAGATCAATTTCCCAATCTGAATCACACTTTGTCTGAATTATCCTTAGGGCATTCCTGTTAAACAATGCGCGAAATGAGATGGCAGGACTGCGATTTGACCAGGTACCTTAAAACGTATTATTGTAAAATAAAATATTATGTTTTTAAATTTCATAGATGTATTATTTATTTTTTTAATTTGACAGTGCTTTTAATTTTATTGCCTGTGTACATGTTTTGTTTATTGTTTGTACATGTTGTATACTTGGTTGCCTCTTTGCGACTTGAAATAAATTTATTTATTGTATAGTATTGTATGATATGTAGGTCTATTTTCATGAAAATCAAAACCAAGATCTGATTTAGTATTCAACAATGACCTTAGGTGAATTCAGTTATTATATTTAACTTATGTTCATTAGATATCAAATAATTAATTTACATTGAAGTCTATGTAGAATCCTGAGGATAATGCTTGCCTTCGATCACCTCCAAACATTTTCTTTATAACACAAATGCTAATCATTGATTGGCATGTGATGACACTGCGGATACTAGATACAGTATATGAGTTCTAATTTTTCTTGGGAGGTCTATAATGAGTGAATGAGGGATTGTTGCTTAACGCCAACTCAGCAACTCAGACGAGAACAAGTTAAATATCAATAAGGTGATGATGAGGTCTACTTTGTACTAGACAAATACGCTTAGTTGGAGTTTTATAGTGCTAGCTCACTGAAACAACAGTCTACGGATAGACATGTCGCCCCACTCGGACACATTATCCTGATTCCTAGCCATCCAGTCTTTGCACTTAGCAGAGAAGCAATAAACACAAATTTTATAGTCTCGAACCCACGATCTACCGCACTAGAGACGAGCACGCTGACCATTTCACCAACGATGCTGTTAGTAGTCCGTCATGAGTAAGACTTTTTGTTGAAACAGAGCTTTTAGGGAACGACCATTTAACTTGAAAAAGGGTGGGGTTATGGTTTTTTCCTAAAATAATATTCTGATTCCCAATGTTGCTGAAAAAAATATTCTGATTTTGGTGGAGGAAAAAAAATTAATCTGATTCAGAGTTTTTGTCATATAACCCAATGTTAAATTCTGGAAAAAAATTTCGCGCTTTGCACGACAAAAAAAAATAAATATTCCAACTCTCGTGTTGTCCGAAAACAAATTTCGGAACAAAAAAACCCATACCCCCCCCTGCAAGTTAAATGGCCGGTCCCTAAATATATATATACCGTGGCTTGCAGTTACAATATGTTTTTAAAGGTGAGTTGGGAACCCGTCAAATGTTAATGTGGAGATACCACTTTTGAAGGATTCTAGGGTAGGTGCAAGAGCTATTGACTGAGGTAAGCTGTTCCAGACTGATATTTTATTGGGGCAGTAAGAAAACTTATAAAAATCTTTATTTGACTGAATTTGTCTGAATTTATGTGCCTCGCGAGTACACTTGTCACATTGGGATAGCATGGTTGTTGGTACCTCTACTAAGCCATCGTTTATTTTATATAGCAGCATCAGACTTGCTTTAGTTCGTCTACAAGCAAGACTGTCCCACTGTAATGTGTCAATCATATTGGTGACAGCACCATGTGACCTGTCACGGTAGTTATTAAAGACGTACCTAGATGCTTTCCTTTGTATTTGCTCAACCTGAGATATTTGCCGTTTTTAGATGGATTCCAAACTGGTGAAGAGTATTCGACAACCAGGCGAACAAGTGATGTGTACATAAGGATCTTAACCTCACGTGTTCAGTTTTTCATATTTCTGCGAAAAAAGCCTAAAGTTTCATTGGCTTTTGTAGTTATGTTATTTAAAATATGTGGGCCCCAATCTAGATCGTTGCTAATAGTTACATCTAAATATTTACTATTGTCAACTGGTGGTAATATGTGGTTACTAGTATGTAATTTATAATTAAGTTTAAGGGGAATTTTCTTCTTGGTAACATGGATGACATAACATTTTTCTGGGTTTAACTTCACCTGCCATGTCTTTTCCCAATTCTCTAGGTTTGTCAAATCTTTTTGTAGTAATTCTGTATCAGATTGATTATTCACATTTCTTTCCAACAAACAATCATCTGCAAAGAGTCTAATATTGCAGTTTACATGTTCGGGCAAGTCGTTTATAAATAATAAGAATGAGGTTGAATTTAAAACTGTCCCCTGTGGGACTCCCGAGTCAACTGATAATTTAGAAGATGTTATACCATTTAAAAGGACTTGTTGTTGTCTAATTCCTAAGAAGTCTGTTATCCAATTTAAGTTTTTATCTCTAATACCGTAATAATTTAATTTATGAATCAATCTTTGGTGGGGAACTTTATCAACTTTATCAAAGGCTTTTGAAAAATCTAGCAGGATTATATCAATATGATTACCATCTGCTAGTGACTTAGCAAGATCTTGCATGCTAATGACCAGTTGTGTCTCGCAGGATCTTTTGCTTCTAAAATCGTGTAATATTTTATTTTGACTAAGATGTTTTCTGATGTTACTAGTTAAAATGTGTTCTAATAATTTACAGCAGATAGCAGGTCTATAATTTACAGCACTGTGTTTATCCCCTTTTTAAAAAATAGGTACAACATTAGCTTGTTTCCAATCTACTGGAATATTAACATTATCAATTGAAAGTTGGAAGAACAATGATAAAAATGGTGATAGTTCTTCTGATAATTATTTTAAAAATGAGCTGGTATATTATCAGGGTTAACCATTATCAGGCCCATTAGCTTTATACTTTTTAATAATTTTATTACACCATTAGTGTTAATCTTTATTTCTGGCATGGTGGGGTGGGGACTTTGACCTTTATTTGGCATGGTAGTACACTGTAGTATCCTCTGTTGTAAATGTACTTTTAAATTGTTCATTTAAGATGTTAGCTTGGATATTTGTATTACTATACAACAGTCCATCTTTACATCTAAGGGGTGATTCTCCTGATGTTTGTTTTTTTTTACTTTTAATATATTGCCAGAAAGATTTAAGTTTTTCATCTAACTGGGGACTGATTATTTCTTGCATATAATTATTTTGGGTTCTTCTAAATCTCTTTGTGCTGTAGCTTTAATTTGTTTATATTTATCTTTATGTTTTTGTTTACCGGTCTTTTTGCCTTATTAAATGCCTTTCTTTGTTGTTTACATAATTTATCTATTTTTGTACTTGCCCAGGGATTAGTAAATTTAGATTTTGACATTTTACTGGCTACATTATCTTCTATAATTTTATTGATGCCATCTTTAAATTTAATCCACCATTGGTTGACTGTGGGTTTTGCATTAATTTGTGTTAACAGTTCTGACACAAATTTACTAGTTAAATTCTTAAGATCATTCATGTTTGTTTTTTCCATAAATATATTATATGATGTGGGTTTTTAAACCTTTTTTGGGTTGCAACTTGCATCTACTAAAACAATTTTATGGTCTGAGATCCCTGGTATAGATTTGACTTTATTTATTAACGATGGTTGATTTGTACAAAAAAAGATCTAAAATATTATCCTTTCTTGTGGGTAAGTCCACAATTTGATCAATTTCCAATTTATTTATCATATTTATACATAATTCATTAAATTCTCTTGAATACATCGTACCTGTGACTGTTTGGTTTGGCCACTTTATATCAGGAAGGTTAAAATCGCCACTTAACCAGAAGACGAAATTTCTAAATTTATACTTTAAGTTAGCAATTTCTAAGATCATTTGATGTAAATAATCTATATCGGTTTTACTGGGTGGTCTGTATGCTGCGACGATAATTAATGATTTTGTATCATTGATATTAATTTGTCCAGCTATTAATTTGACCTTTTCACTTTTAAATACTTCTTGGCATATGATACCCTTTTTGATTGCAATTAGAACACCACCGCCTTCTCTTGAGCATAGATGCCAACTCACACGCTTTTCGCGTGTAATACACGCTTTTTTGCCTGTTTACACGCTCTGCTTACTTCACACGCCGGGTACACGCTTTCCAAGACTTTACACGCGATTGCACGCATTTTCGTAAAAAAGTTTCGGTTTTTAGCTGTACCGCGATTCTCGGGATTTTTCCATCTCTCTATTTTTGTCGATCATCGTTAATGCCAAAGTCGCGATTCGCGAATGGTTTCTTTTGCAAGTCGAGTCACAGTCATTACGAAATAGGTCTTCAAATAGTGTCGATGGAATTACTTCCGAGGATAGAACATTTGTATTTAACCATGTTTCGTTTCCAATGATTATGTCTGGTTTAGATGATGTCAACAAATTTTCAATTTGAGGAACCTTATTTTTACAACTTCTAAAATTTACTGTAAGGACTCTAAGATTATTCTGAACATAAAACCTTTTTTTTATTTCTTGGTGGTGGAGGAGATTTGGGAGATGATGCTGCCAAAGGATCTCCAATATTATCATTAATATTTAATTACTAGTATTAGTTAACAAGGAATATGAGTTTGAACAAAGAAGTGAATACCCTGAGGATAACTATGATTGAAATATTGTTCTAGAATGGTTTGGTGTATCACATACTGGGCAAATCCAAAGAATTGAAATATTCCCGTATTTTTCGTACATGGATGGACTTATGTTAACACATCCAATATGACACCATTTGTTACAGTTGTCACATACAATTGCATCAGAATCCCATGTACATTCTTGGGAACAAATAGAGCAAGGATAACTGGAATCATCCAAGCTTTGTGGTCTAGGATTGAGTTCAACTTGATTACTTGGCAAAATTCTGATGAGCAAATGGATGTGTCTATCTGAATTACCAAACATATATCTCTTTTTGAAACTTGATACATCATGGCAGATGCCAGTAATATATCTGCGTTGGAACGCTAAATGAAGGTGGCATCTTGTTGCAAACTTATTTCATTGATGTTATCATTCAACACTAGACAACTTCTACAATAATTTTCTTTATTCAAAAATAATACAAAAAAATAAAAAAGTAATTATTATCATGTGATTAAACATGATGTTTACACCGTCTCTGTGGAAAGTGCAGGTGATGAAGATGGAGGAAGTGCTGACAACATGTCTACCAATATAATGTGAAAGACTGGTGAGTCGAAAAGAAGTACAAAGGGGAAAGCTGAAGCATAGAGAAGAAAATGAACTTCAAAAACTTTTTATGTATGTTGTTGTAAGTGCTATGTACAATGTATAGTAAAATCGTGTATTCAATAATCATTTTGAATACATTAATAAAACGAAAACAAAAACGATATACATTAATGAAAGAGACCCGATATAGATAACAGATAAAGTCGTGTTTTCAATTACCTGTCCGTAGCAAGGTGTATTCAATACAACATTATGCAGTAATGTCCGTCAGTTATATCAGGAAGGTCGACGGTAGTGTTTTCTGGGTATTTCAGTAAAACTGATCACCACCATGTAAAAAAAAATAATGTTGAAAGTGGCGTTAAACACAAATAACAATAACCCACCACAGCAGAAATTATGATAAATTGATACTTATCAATTTGACGCAAAAAAACAAAAAAAAACCCCAAAAAAAACCCCACAACCTGACCATAATACATACAGCTTGAAGTATTACCTTTAAGCATAGCTGGACCAAAAGCGGGAAAGGTCCACGCTGGGTACAATAATTATCATTACTTATCACCCGTCGTCGCCACTCGTCTATAAACTCAGTTTTAATAAGTTTCCTCGCTATTGACTGGAACGGTGCCACACAAGGAGCAGGAACTGTCTACCCTTCCGGAGCTACTAAGTTCTCTACCGTTTTCTACTAGTCATAGTGTGTTTGGTGTTGTTCATGTTGTCTAATTATATGTCTTCATGTTTTCAGTTCCGTGTTGTGGTAGTTAGATGGTCTGCAAGACGTTGTGCTCTGATGATAGATAAAACCTTTGAGAATATACAAATTAAAAAAAACAAAAAAACAAAACAAAAAACAAAAAAACATAATAAATGTCGTCCAATGCATAATACAATATTGCAGACAAATAATTTAAGACGGTCTTTGAATCATGAAGAGTTGAGAAAAAAAAAACATGAGTCTAAAGATTATTTGAAAATAATTTAATCTGTGGTGAATGCGGCGATCTCATTGACTGATCCGCCAGGAGCAACATTAGTTATACTTGATAATCTGGGTTGATATTGATTTCAAGATTTATTAGCAACCTCAGACACACAGAGGTGTACAAGAGGACAATATACATGTATAATACATTCAAATGGCAAGACAGGACATAATACATATATATAAATACACACATAATATGGCAAGACATAATAATAACGTAAATAAATACACACATAATATCACAAATATTTCATAACTTTCTTTAAGAAAATAGCTAGTTTTTTATGTACTTGTATATTACAAATAGACTTTAAACCACCAAATTTATTCATATTAGGATTAGTTTTGTAATAATTCGGTATACATTTTGATCTCAATTCTGATACAACTGGATGAACACATATAAATAATAAATGATATTCATCCCCCACCCCATTTCCACATAAAGTGCATAATCGTTGTTCCCTTAATATTCCAGCCTATCTACCCGTTTCTATGGCAAGCTTCAGGTTTGAACATCTCAATTTTGTAGACAAAATTCCTTTTTGAATAATGAATAAAAGTCCCCTCTTGACGTATTATGAATCTGTGAAAACCAATGTTGATAAAATTGATCTGTAAGCCTTTGTTTAACCGTTAACTTCAACCAATCTATATCAACATTTTGTTGTTCAGTCCATAAATAGCTCAATCCAGTCTCATCAAATATAGATTTCAAATAACTAATCCATTTAAATTTGGTTGGATTATTTCCGTGTAATTTTAACATTAATCTAAGCATAATATTAGAAATTTTGTTCTCTTTCTGTAACGTTTTACCCCAAAAAGTAACCATTCTTAGTTTTATTGAAATTTCCAGTGGGACCCTCCCCAACTCTCCATAAACCATGAAATTAGGCGTACTATTTCTAACTTTTAATAAATTTCTACAAAATTGCAAAACCCCATACTTCTGAAGAGTATAATAATATAGGTACTATGATGGAGCTAAAATATATGAAGTTAGAAGAAAATAAATCTTAATTAAAGGAATTAAAATTTATTTTCTTCTAACTTCATATACTTTAGCTCCATCATAGTACTATCAATGTATCAAATAACTGTAATTGAAGATCTACGAGAAACGTGATAACTTTTATTTTTCTGTACATAGCAAAAAGAGCCTTTTGTGCTTGGTCGATTATTTTTTTCCTAGCTGAACAAACATTTCCATTTATATATAATTAAAAATAGTTCCTAAGTATGTATATGAATTTACAATTTCGATGGATTTACAAGAAATATGAAAATTCGTGTTTTGTTTTACTTTTCGTTTGCTAATCACAATTATCTTAGTTTTTTTCTACATTGACTTCTAACTTCCACATCTGGCAATAATGTTCAAAAACATTTAGTGCATTTTGCATACCCTCTTTTGTTTCTGACATAATAATAGTGTCATCAGCATAAAGCATTACAAACAATTTTATATATTCACCACATTACAAGTAGATGTAATACATTCTAAATTTTGAATCTTATTTTGTTAAAAGAATTCTTCTAAGTCATTTAAGAAGACAGCAAAAAGGAAAGGGAATACATTTTCTCCCTGACGAACACCAATATTACAATTAAAGAAACTTGACTTTTTCCCTTCATGTTTAATACATGACTCAATATTTTTGTACATGTTATATATAACATTGAAAATTTTACCAATTATATTAGATTTTTGCAGTTTCTGCCATAGCCCCACCCTCCAAACTGTGTCGAAAGCTCGCTTAAAATCCACAAATGTACAAAATAAATTTTTTCCCTGTGAAAAATATATAGGAAGAATGGAATGAAGAACAAAAATGTTATCCACAGTCGAGTAGCCTTTTCTAAAACCAGTCTGCGACTCAGATAATAAATCTATTTCATCCGAAAACGAAGCCAATCTTTCATTTAATATAGAT
>MJUT01042301.1:94175-111343 GCA_002080005.1 Gigantidas platifrons | reverse complement strand
AGATTGAGTTCCTAGCTCAATTAATAGTATAGAAGGTTACTGGATCGTATATCGAAATCAGATATCGAGGACAAAGTTTCAGTCTGGCAATCCAAATGTCAGAACAACACAAATATCCGGATGTGGAAGTGAAATCAGGTGCTCCAGAAGGGTAAGCATTTCATCATTGAGTAATATGGTTAATAGTTCTGATCAGCAAATTCTACTAAAAAGTTACGTAAATAGTATGACATCACAAATATGATGGACAATCATTTGTTCTAATTGGATTTGGACTTGTTGGTGCAATTTTGTTTTCAATATTTTTCGCATTTCGACATGGTCTTCCAAATGTTTGGGTTCTTCCAATACTGATGAGGTTAACAGAAACTGCAGTATGCAGGTCAAAATTATGAATGTTATTTTTGCATTTATTTGTTTAAGAACCATGAAGTAAGAAGTACTATCAAAGCTGTTGTCATACAGGAACTTGCGTTTCTGGTAATTTGTTGATTCTGTTTTATATTTCCAAATCTAATTGGTAAACCAAGTATTAACAAAGGTGCTCGTTTCTTGTGTTTCTTAAACCATTTGAGACATTATTATGGTGTGTAATCCCGTTTCCAACTCTGAAAATGTTACTCTGCGGTACCTACTATGCAAAATTTGGACTGAACATGTCAGTCCAGGAAAATTGGAACCCCCCCTTTTCAAAATGGCTGGATCCGCGCCTGGTACTATAATACCAAGTGACCATAATTCAGGAACTACACCTGTATATATCAAAAACTAAATTAAACATTTTAAGATACAATGGCATAAGTACATGTGCAGTATTTTTAATGTATTCATTAAAAATATCATCATTACAACTTGATTTTTCATTTTTCAGGTTTCTTATACTCTTTAAAATTTCATTTTCTGTAATAGGGCTATTAAGTAACTGATATAATTCGTTTGGTAAATTATTAAAAACAAAAGCATTATCATCAGTAGCATCATCAGCAACATTAATAGTCCGATTCATTTCTTTAAAGTATTCGTACAGTGAATCTATAGAAACGTCACCATTCTATTCTTTTTTCCCGCCCCAATTTCATTTAAAATTTTCCAAAACCCTTTCGAATCAGATTTACTTTTTTGACGCAGTTTATTTCCCATGTTTTGTTGTTAAACTTCATAAGCCTTATTTAGTTCAAATGTATATGATCTACTAGCTTCTTTCATACTTTTTCTGTTTTCTTCATTTTTTAAGAAGCTATATCTTTTTCGTGCCTTGTGAAATTTTTTCTGACTTTCTTTACACTTATTATTGAAATAGGGCTTATTATCACCTTTAGTAGTTCGAGATTTTGTTTTTTTACAGTTCCAAAAGTTTTAAACGCCACTGATTTAAAAAAGTTACTAATATCCTCAAATACTTTATTCATTTCATTTTGTTCTACCCTCTCTTGTACCTCTAATATGGACATCAATTCATTTAGTTTACCTTCTTGATCGTAAAATCTAAACACTTTTTACCATCCCATTTCACAAAATTTTCACTTCTCTCATTACAACTACTGACTGTATTACTATTCAAATGCAATGAAGCTCGAACAATTAAATGTATTTGACAATGTACATCAGAGATCAATGGATCAAAGTCCTGTATATTAAACTCCTTAATCAAAGGAAACAATCCAGAAGACAATAGTAAATAATCAATTATACTTGTATCATTGCATGCTTTATTTCCAATACCGTTATCCCTACAAAGTCTAGAGTTACCAATATAAATATTGTTTCTTTTACACATATTAATAAGTTTATGCCGATAATTATTTACTTGACAATTACATTTTGTCACTCTTTGTAACGAGATATTACATCTAACTAAATTTTCATAATCATACATATAATCCATAATTTCATCATTTGAATTCAGGTTAAGAAAATTAAGTAAGTTTTCATCGGGAATTAAATAATCAGATAACGTCCCACTTTTTGCATTGGAATCACCTAAAAGTAAACAGTTTGAATCATTTTTATTTTTCAAAGATATTAATTCCTTCTCTAAATCATCAAAGGCCTCGTTCGAGGCATACTTTGAGTTTTCGGGTGGTATGTACACACAACCCAGTAAACAATCCTTGTTTTTACCCATTATATCTTTAGATATTTTCACCCACTGAACAAATTCACTGTCAGTTTCATAAAAATGTACAAAGTTTTCAAAAATATCCCGATAGATAATTACAATACCCCCAGATTTTCTCTTACATTTTTGTCTAATTTTTTAAAAGTGCCTATAATTTTCAGGTAATGTCAATATATCAGTTTCATCGAATTTAGTTTCATATCATATCATATTTCTTTATCATATTTACAAAGTCTGGACAAATTAGTTTTTGCTTTATTCCACATACATTCAAGAAACAAAACTTTATTTCAAAATAGTTAACATTTCGACCAAATTTGTCTGGTCCTCTTGCACCACACCCCTAGCGGACTGGCACTGGTTGTTGGTTAATGACGGGTTCTGGTTGAGGAGCACGCTGTAATGGTCCTTGTGGACCCGGTATCGCTGGCCCTGGTGGTGGAGGCACGGAAACGAGTCTCCGATTATTTGGATATGCCTGCTGTTGTGCTTCCGGGCGGTTATCTTGATCTGGTACCTGCGGTCGAGCTTCATAGCATCCCGGATAAAACCATCTATGATCAACGTATAGTTTATCGTCACGTAAGTATGCGACATGCCCTTTGTTTCGAGCATCTTTCACACGTAAGTATGCGACATGCCCTTTGTTTCGAGCATCTTTCATTATGGGTACCAACTGACGTCGCCTTTCAATTATTTCTTGAGGAAACTGCTCATGCACGATATAGTTTCTATTTCCAGCTAGTTTCTCCTTCGTGGCTGCAAATACCTTTTGACGTCCTTACGGCGCTCAAATTTTGCAACAATACTTCTCGGTCCATTATATTGCCGTGCCCGTAACCTATGTACTACATGAAATGGGATATCCCCCTCAATTTCAAGCTCTGTTGCTATATATGTTTTTAATTTTCCTTCCGTATCCTCTTGTTCTCTAAAATCGGAGACATCTGGTATACCTTTAAATATAAGGTTGTCGCGCATTGAGCGGGTTTGCATTTCAACAACTCGGTTTTTAAGATCTAGGTTTTCACATTGCATTTTATTATTTTCCATTTTGATAGAGTTAATGTTTTGTTCTACTGTCGTTGTTCTGGTCGTTGTTTCATTTATATAAATATTTTGGCGATTTATTTGACGTTGAATATCGTAAATGTTTTTTTCCCCCCAAATTATCATATTTCTTTTCCATAACATCAATTTTGTTGATAATCTGGTCCAACAAATCAAGTTTTTGAAGCTTTTGTGAACAATCAAACATAAATTTCTCAAATTTTTCGTACATTGCTGGTAAATGTGGAGACTGTGGTGAATATATTAGCTGGGATGAATTCCCGCTCAATGTGTTAGCCGATGTGGTAGGGGGAGCCATAGGATAAGACTGGAATGGTGTACTAACTGGCATCGGGCATCGGGTTTCCTACGCTAAGACTACCCGATTGACCATTTATATACTGCATATTTTGTCCATATAATACACTATGAGTCTCATTTAACTGATTAGCTATAGGTGTATGTGATGTATTTGGGCAAGTAGTACTCATGTTGTTTACATTCTTATTCACGTCCTTTGTTGAATTAGATGGTTGTGGCGACTTATTTGTACTTCTTTTTCTCTTGTCCCCTTTATTTTTCTTTCCCATGAGTAGTATGAATAGTCACAAAATCACAAAATGTCATTTACACATAAATAGAACCAATTAAATATCTCCAGAACATTGAGAATTTAAGAATATATCGGGAGGCTTTTCACACCTGTCTGTCCTGTCCGCTATTTTCCATGTGACATCGCCAATGCGTTTATTCGCCGACGACAAATTCAAATAGTCCCGTGAAATAATAGCAATTAAAATCGAGGAATCATTAAATTTTGTTTTAAAATTAGATTATAAGGAATATGTTCAAATTTTGAGCAGCTGTTAAGTTATACTTGTATAACCTGGTTTGGAACAGTTTACGCTATCATCATGATACCCTGAGCTAAATTTTTTTTTTCTCACAGCAAATAATAAATACTTTATTCAAAAGCAATACTGCTTATAGAAATACACATACAATATACAATAATTCAATCCATCTGTGAAAATACAGATACAATTATGATACTAACAGCGGAGCATGATAATATATATGCAATACAATAATACGAAATGAAATGAAACTAAGCGTTGTGAATTTTTTCAGCTAGTAACAAATATTTACCAAGACTGTTAAGTTCTTTAATATTACGTACAGACAGTAATTGTACTAATTTAAAACATGACCGCCTTTGCCAATAATATTTCTTAAGATATTTTCTTTTTACATCAATATATTTTTGACTCTGTAGAATAAAATGATATTCATCTTCAACAACTTTTAAGTTACACATACTACACACTCTTTCATGACGATCTAAATTATAGAATCTTCCAGTTTCAATATTAAGATTATGCGCTGATATACATTGTACGCATTTTACAAATATATGGCTTATAAATATAATTTATCAAGATAAAATTGTAATACATTATTGTCAAAAATATATTTGTATAAATGACATTGAAGAGACCCAATAATAAATGTATTCATTTCACTAATAAAGTTATCCCTCATTCTTTGTTTAAATCCACACATAAAAAAATCTACATGGTTAACATACTGAGATATCAAGATATTATGAAAACCATATTTAAAAAGAAAATCTTTTACTGTACATGCTCAGTTTAATTTATCATTAGGTTTTACCACTGAACTTTCAAGCATATCTTCATACAAACATTTTAAAATACAGTTCTTCTGCGCCCTATATGCCATAGAAAACAATCATAAACGACAGACATCACACCATAAATAATACGACAGACACAAAGCAATGCTTCAATAATGCTCTATGTATCAAACATACAGAAATAAAGAAATTAAAAACATGTAAAGTGCAATACCACACGACAGAGCGAGTGCTGTTCAATCAAACATTTTATTGATACAAACACACAAACATATAGATATATGTATATATACTTGCAAAGAATAATGTCAATCAAATTTAATTACTGTCCAAAAATAGAAAAAATAATCTCTTTAAAGAGTAAAGTTTTGTAGCAAGACAAAATCGGCAAAATTTGATATAAAAAAAACTAGAAAAATCAAAAATATGATAATAACGTCTCAAATCCAATGCAATACATCGGTAAAATTTACCGTCCTATCGAGTAGACCCCGTCGTGCTGAATGACAAAAGCGGGAAAATTGCTCGCTATGCGACAAACAACATCGCCCACTATGGGCAGATAATGCAGAAGAAAATAATTTCACCCTAATTCATAAATTCAAACGCTTGAAATTATATTTATCAGTACAAAGCAATTTAAACCAATATCTGACCATTCTACAATATCTTTCAATATACATAGGAAATCTCCCTAACTCACAATATACCATATAGTTAACAGAAGATTTTCTTACTTTTAAAATGCGCTTTAAATAACTAATATGAACCTTCTCTACATCATCAGCTTGATGATATCCCCAAACTTCACATCCATAATTCAAAATACTTGATACATATGTGTCAAAAAGTGATAATAATGTTTCACAGTTAAAATAATCTTCATTGATTTTTCTACATAATGAAAAAACAGTTTTTCTATCTTGATTTGGTAGCATTTTCTTTGTATGAACAAAGTTACCAGTATAATACAAAAAAAAGTATACCAAGGTACATAAATTCATTGCATACATCAATTTTATCACCATTTAAAAAACATTTCTCTTCAGTCTTTACATGACCTCTATTTCTAAATATCACAATCTTTGTCTTTAACAAATTAATATATAAACCACATTCATTTGAACTAACATTTACAGAAGTAATCATTTTCTGCAGATCGTCTACATTTTCACTAAATAAAACTGTGTATAGTCTGGTTCCAATCCAACTCGTCCGTTCAGGTCACATATGACAGATACAGAACCAAGAGCATTGAAAATTTCAACTTGTTCTTGTAGGACATCAAATACATCACCATCGTAATTACGATAAAAACATGTCTGTCTGGCGGCATATATATAGCACACATATATAAATCTACACAATTAGACATACTACTTTTATCAATTTTAAACCAAATCATGCAATCTACACAACATTTTACAATTTCAATATATGGAACTAACCACTTTTTATAAAATACAACCACACCTCCTCCATTGAACTTCTTTCGTAATAAATACTTTTTTTTCATAACCCGACAAATCAAAATCTGTAGGACATTTTACCCAACATTCATTTAAGCACAATACATCATATTTATTAATTAACTCCAAGAATGATTTGTCTGATAATTTACGTACTAATCCTTTTGAAATATTCCAAGAACAGACTTTTAAAACATCATTATGATTCTGAATATCACTCTCCGCTGACTCCTGTTACTTACATAGCCCCCCGTGCACATAAAATTTATCCCCTACTACATATACATTTTTATTGTTTTTCCTCTCCTTTAACATTATAGGTATCAATATTTTGTGCCTTTCTAACACTTCATGTGGATAATGAGGACCAATTCCAAATTATCTACCCTTTAAACGATTGGAAACACTATGTACCATTTCAAGATCTTCAAGTTTACCAAATTTCACAACTATAGGTGTAGGTTTAGTAGCATCCATTTTCCAAACCCACATAAAAATAATTTTTCAACTTAAGGTGGTACCTAACACTACAGGGAGATAACTCTTTATAATCAGTTGAACGTTTTGATCATATGATGTTTGTATGCAGATTTCAAGCATCTCGATGATCAAAACCACAGAGAGAAAAGCTGCGATGTGGCTAGTGAATATATAGCTCCTAGTCTGTTGGTTGGAATTTGTTAAAATTTTGATATTTATTACAGTGGATAAATTCAAACACACTGCCAAAAAAAAAAAAAAAAAATAAGAAAATTAAACGAGCAGATAAAATTTTACCTGAAGTATATGGTACTACATTAATAACATAAAAAGATATTTTTCATGTCTATTTTATCAAATTAAACGCACCTCAGCAAAACTTCAAAGACAAAGCCGACACACTTGTAAATTTTTTCTGACCCATTCGTTGTCATATGTATAATACTAGTTCTATTAAATAGATTTAATGAATGACTGACCATCAATACCAGATTTACCTATAGGCTCGATAGGCTGAAGCATAGGGCCTCAACATTTAAGGGGCCTCCAGCCAAGGTGTATAATATTTTTAACAGTTATTGGACTTTCACACTTATGCAGTCATAAAGTACTGTACTTTCTAAACGACCCTCCAGTAATTTTCCTTACACAGTTGCATTCCATTTCAGAATATTGCAGAATTTTAAACACCCCTCATCATTGTCTCCTTTATTCAAATTGATTAAATATTTTCCCATCTTCCTCCAGTCGTGAAAGTGGGGAATAGGGAGTGGGTCTCACAAGTGGAATAGCCTAGGGCCTCTCTTGATCTAAATCGGGCACTGCTGACCATAATGAAAAATTCTTAGTATGTTTTAACTGAACAAATTTTGCACGTGAGAAGAAAGCATATATTTATCTATCATCAAGGAATTTTAATTGATGATTTATATACTTTCTCTTTGATCTTTACACACCAGAAATACTCATTACATACATAATGTGTTGGTACAGCACTTTGAATGATCAACTCGAGTCTGTTGTGTGAACCAATATTACTACGAGTCGAAACACAACATTCAGTTCATTCACATATGACACGTTACATACAGTTCAACCACTTTACAGTGTCAATATATAATCATCAGACAACGTTTTTTTTTGTTAGAAATGTAGACCGTACAGTTGCCGAAAATATTGAAATTATGTTCTTGGAAATGCTAATGTTAACGTGGTTTCTTGATAAATAATATGAATGAATGAACATTAGACAGTCGCTTTGTTTTCGTTGCTGACATTGAAGCGTTTTCCCATACATTACAATAATAATAATAATGATAATAATAGTCTTTATTCGTAAGCAATACAGCTCATAGAATATAATTATATTACAAAATGATAAAGCATCAATGAAATACACAAATTAATGACGTCATGACAAAGTAGTTCGATAGAGAAGAACTCGTCGAACTTCGCGCCATTTTTTTTATCAATACAGTGTGTATCAGACGTCACATGACCAAATCCTCAATATTATAAACATACTATCATTGATATGTTTTGGTCGGAATGGTTTTCCCATCACATCTCACATCCCAGGCTTTGTCTGCGATGGAATATTGCTCCTAGGAATCCATTCTCGCAAATCAAATCTGTCCTGCACTTCTGTGTCACTTTCTAGTCCTGAATCTTTGTTGTTTTCATGTTTATTTCCGGAAAACATTACATTTTCTTACAAATTGTTTACACAGGTTTCTTTGTACTTGGAGACCTCAGTGAGATTTCGTACAATTATATCGAGTGCAATATGTTTTATTGATAATATATTTTAATTCCATTTCAGGCCGTAGAGCAATCAAAGAGGACGGCATAATAATATATCAAGACAGAAAGGTCGAATGGAACAGCAACGATCTCGATTACATCAGCATTCAAAACAGCAACGGCAAAGATCACAAACAGAACGAAACATTAACGATAAAAACCACATCACCGAGCGAAACAGAATCGACAAAGATCAGAAAACCAAGAGAAACTGCAACGAGAAAGATCACTTCAGCGAAGGAGACAGAGGTCATAATCCCGAATGACAAAAGGGGAAGGCAGAGCAAAGGAAAAAACCCAAAACAAAACAAAACAAAACAACCCTAGAATATCTTGTCGTTTTGATATATGTCTGTAATCGTTAGGAGAGATTCCGAATGAAAGATGGAAGGTTCATAATTTTTTTCGTCTCGTCTCGTCTAGTAAAAATATCATAAAACAGCTAATTTGATGAAATTTGGAAAGATAATTTTAAAGGCGTTTGACTTTAGGGAAGTCTTACATGATGGATCTAATGAAATTGTTGCACAAATGTTAGCCTTTATGAACAGATTAGATGGGAGATTAAAACAAATAGAAACGCAGGTAAATAAGATAGACGAAGTTAAATCCAGCCTAGTGAACATTAGAAATAACAGTGAAAGAACTTAAAGAGAAAAATAAAGATATAGAAAATAGTACACAGGTGATGAGCGATCTATTTGAAGATGTTAAAAACAATTGTTCATCTAATAATACTGAAATAGATACGCTGAAGAGACGGTTTGAGGAAGTTGCAGAAAGAACATCAATAAGACGGGAAGAATTTAGGGAACATAGGAACAGGAGAATATGAAAACTCATATTACTGATTTAAAATGCAGATCAATGAAAAATAATTTAATTTTCACAGGACTATTTGAATCACCACGTGAATACACAGAAAAATAATTAGGAATAGAGGAGTACATAGAGTTTGGAAATGTATACCGGTTCGGACGAAGAGAAACGCCGGACAGAAAACCAAGACCGATATTGGCGAGATTTATTTACTATAGACAATTGACACTAATTCTTCAAAATACGTACAAACTTAGGGGCACTTATTTTGGAATAAGAGAACAGTTTCCAGCTGAAGTGGGGGAGAAACGAGGAAAATTATACCCTGTGGTGCGTGATTGTAAACAAAAGGGCTTGCGCACAAAACTGGTCCGACTTTTTATTGAAAACAAACTATATGATCCGTCGAACGACTTAAACAGCCCACATAGACAAGATAGACAAACACCACCGCAAAGACAATATAGCGACGTCGCTCAAGGACACCATGCCGTAGGCCAATCAAATTTGCTAGGTAGACCAGCCACGAAGAGAAGGCGACTGCCATCTACACCCTGGCAGGATGAATAGGGGTGTCAGGGAGAACAAGACGTTTCTCAAGGTGACGAATCGAACAGTACTAACGATGTAAATATAGATGATTTAAATGTTGATTCTCCTATTTTAACTGTACGTAATAAATTGAAGCTATTGTGTTTAAATTGTTGTGGTCTGAATTTAAGATTCAATTATCCCGAATTTGGTGAATTAATCTGTCAACATGAGTTTATATGCTTACAAGAAGCAAAAACTGATGACACTGATCAAATTAATTTTCCGGGGTATATATTTAAAACAAAAAACAGACAAAAGTTTTCACACAGAAAATCGGGCGGGATTGCTTTTGGATATAAGGACAATTTAGATATATTTATAACTATTATAAAAAATGACAGTAAATTTGTATTTTGGGTAAAAGTGTCATCTACATTATTTAAATTAGATGAAGATGTTTTAATTGGTGTTGTGTATATACCACCAGAAATCACATCGTACCCGTCTCAAGAAGCATTCAATGACATAGATTTCGATATAAGAAATGTTCGAGGTCGTATAAATATATATCTTTGGCGGGAAATTTCAATGCAAGAACGGTTGAGCTTAAAGATTTTTCGGTATTTACAGAAAACGATTTTCTAAACGGGGACGAATATTTACTAGAAAATTATACCTCTTTTTTAACTGATTCAAATTTACCACTAAATAGAAAAAATATGGGTAAAGGAAAAAATAACTTTGGAAAATTACTAATAAATCTTTGCAAGGGACAAGACTTGTTTATCATGAACGGAAGAGTAGGAAATGATTGTAATATAGGTGAACTTACTTGCAGGAATGCAAGTGCTGTAGATTATTTCATTTGTTCTCCAAATTTTATAAAATGTATTGATGATTTGACTGTACTTGATTTTAGTAAATGTTTTTCTGATGTTCACACGCCACTCAGTATTACTTTTGAAAGCAATGTTTTTGAAGATAGTAATAGTGATATAAATGCTTTAGAAAATACAGAAAACATTGTAAAAATAAAAAAAATGGGAAAATGAAAAATTACACGAGTTCAGAGGTAATTTTAATAGACAGATTATTTCTGATCTTCGTAATAAACTACGTGATTTGGATGCCTCTAGTGTAACACATGAGCAGGGGAATACTGCTGTAAATGAATTTGGTAAAATACATATTGATTCTGGGAAAGAAACATTTGGAACTATTACTAAGTCTAATAACAGAAAGAAAAAATGAAATACTAAAATTCAAAAACCATGGTTCGATTTAGATTGTAAATTTGAGCGTCAATATTATAGAAAAATGAAACGCAAACACAAATTTAGAAATTCGGATAATTCTAGAAAAGAACTCAAAGAGTCCTAGAAAAAAATGTAAAAAGCAGATGGACACTTCTATTAGAAAATATAGACAAAAAATGAAGAAAGAATTGAAAACTTTGAGATCTAAAAATCCAAAGGAATATTGGAAAATATTAAACAAGGGCCAAAAGAAAAAAAACAACCAAATATTTCTATTGATTTATTGTACGAATTTAAAAACAATCTAAATGGAGATCATGATGATGTTGAGTTAAGTGTATTATCTGAAAAGTTACAAGAAAACCTAGATTTTGATAATTTAAATATACACTTAAACAACAGTATTACTCGTGACGAGATTTTAACATGAAATAAAAAAAAAAATGATAAGGCGCCTGGGGACGATATGATAAGAAATGAATGAATAAAATCAACTCCAAATATGTTTTAACATTATATGTCGATCTATTTAATCTTATTTTTAACTCTGGTAAAATTCCAGATACTTGGCTCGCAGGCAATATTGTACTTTTTTTTATAAAAACAAAGGGGCAAAAACTGATCCCAAAAACTTTCGACCTATTACAATTTTAAGTTGTTTTCGAAAATTATTTACATCGGTGTTGAATAATAGATTAAATACTTTTTCAGACGAATTTATCCTCTTAAATGAAAACCGGAAAGATTTTAGGAAAAAATATTCAACTCTAGACAACACTTTTGTTATACATGGCCTTTTTGAGTTACTAAAATTAAAGAAAAAGATACTACCGGTATTCTGTGCATTTATAGACTTCGAAAAGGCTTTCGATACTGTGTGGCGTGATGGCTTGTGGTACAAGTTACTTATGTCTAATATAAAGGATAAAATGTACAATGTAATTTTAAACCTGTATAATAATATAAAACCAAGAATTGTTTATAGCGATTCTGTTTCAAATTTCTTCCCATGTTTAAACGGTGTGAAAATTTATCCCCGTTTCTGTTCGCATTATATCTAAATGATTTGGATACCTTTTTGACCAGTGAAAATGCGCAGGGGGTTAAAAGCATTTCCAAAGACTTCGAAAACGATTTACAAATTTATGTGAAATTATTTATCATTCTATATGCCGACGATACAGTACTTTTGGCAGAGTCTGCAGAAGAATTGCAATCAGAGTTAAATTATTTTTACGAATATTGTGAGAAATGGAACTTAAAAATAAACACAAACAAATCCAAAATCATGGTTTTTTCAAAGGGGAGGTTACCGATAAAATCAAATTTTAAAATGAATAATATGGAATTAGAAATAGTAAGTGAATTCATATACTTGGGTACAATGTTTCAAAGAACAGGATCTTTCAAGAAAAATGAAATTAATCTTGCAGAGAATGCATCTAAAGCTATATATGACATTATAAACATTTATCTGTAAGCTGTCAATTGGATTTGTTTGATAAAATAATTATACCTATGTTAATCTATGGATCAGAGATATGGGGTTGCGAAAATATTGACATATTAGAAAAAGTACATGTAAAATTTTGTAAACTGTTTCTTAATTTGAAAACTTCAACACCAAATTGTATGCTATATGGCGAACTTGCTAGATACCCTCTGAATATAACAGTTAAGTTGAAAATTTTGTCATTCTGGTAGAAATTGATTGACGGAAAGCAATCAAAATTATCATCTCTGATCTATAGATTATTGTATTTGAAAACTCATGGAAATAATACCTTTTCCTGTATTAATTTGGTTAACTCAATACTTGATGACTGTGGTTATTCAAACGTTTGGCATACTCAAAATTTTATAAAAAGAAAGCACTAAACTGAGATTAACCGACCAGTTCAAACAAAATTGGCATTCTACTTTGCAAATATCTCCAAAAGCATTTAGCTATAGATTATTCAAGTCGGATTTAAGGTTTGAAAAATATTTAGACGTCTTACATGACAAAAATAGATTTAATTTTTGTAGATTTAGAACATCTAATCATAGATTACCGATTGAAGTAGGTCGCTGGATAAATGTAGCAAGAAATAATAGACTGTGTCAGCTATGTCAATCTCGCGAGATTGGTGACGAATTTCATTATGTATTACAGTGTCCAAATTTTGTAACTGAGAGAAAAAATATAATTCCAAAATACTTTTTCAACCGACCAAGCACATTAAATCTGTCATCATTATTTAACAAAAAGAAACCTGAAACTATTCGCAAATTATGTAAGCTTATTGATATAATAGATAAGAAAATTAGTTCTCCTTGAACAAAATATATAAAAAAATATTCATCATGGCTGCACTCGGTACGTCAATCACGCTTCTCGATTGACTGGAATTTTTAATCGCTGCTTCTCGGGTACGTCAGCTTTAAGCTGACGGAAATGTTACATTGTTAAACTATTTCTTAAATCACCATGTAAAAAATTAAATTTTATTTACTCGTCGGAAATTCAAGATGGCCGGAACCGCATAGGACTTTATAAGAAAATGAAGATTTTTTATGACACTAAAAACTTGATTAGACCAAAAAACTATGCATGAATAATAATAAGATGGTTCTTTTACATTTGTTTTTCGTTTTTTTTGGTTTGGATCGGAAAACCAAAAGGGCCACTGCCACAGGACAAACTTTTACGTTACGGAGTATCTTGTCACAAATTACCACGGATATGTTCCGTTTGGCGTATTCATAATCCGGCCCTATCCCTGTCGATGATTTATCACCGGGTTTGTAATACAACGGGTGCCACATATGGAGCAGGAACTGCCTACACTTCCACAGCTAGTTGTAAATCTAACTACCATACGATCACGAAAACGTCAGCCCCCAAAATATCATAAAATAATTCCCCAAGACCACAGAACCATTCGAATTAGCTTAGATAGAATATTCACTGGATGTTTTGATATTTGTATTGCTGTTTTATTGTGATATTCAGTTTGCTGGTAACCGTTGAAATATACGGCTGTACCTGAATAAAATATAGAAAACTTCTAGCGATATTGGATTTCTATATAAATATAACACACACACACACACACACACACACACACACACACACACACACACACGCACGCACGCACGCACGCACGCACGCACGCACGCACGCATGGTGCTATGCTTAAATTTCCAGCCTCCTCCCCTACACACACAACCTCGTTTTAAGCGGCATCCCTTCTGTCTGCGAAAATTTTTAATTGAAAGACAGTGCAAAGGGGATATAAATTTTCCCTTACAATGATATTCTATTAAAATGATATTGTTATGTATTATGTAAGGCCGTTTTTAGCGCCACCCCTTTTTGTCTTCGGAAATATTTTAGTTGAAAGGGAGTGCATAGGACATATAAATTGTGTTAAAAATTATTAAAATGATGATGTTACGTAATAATGTATTATGTAACACCATGCACTCCTTGTTTTCATGTAAATGTATATATTTGTTGTTTTCGTCATTTGAATAAATGACATTAACTGGAGATATGTTTTAGATTTATTATTCTCCCTTGCCAAAAACATAGCAGAGTTGTTGCTAGTATAGTACAAATGGTAGAGTTGCCTCTCTCATTTCGAGGACCCTGTAATGGGTACATGTCAGGGAATGAGTGCCAACATAAATATATATATATTGTGACAAATAGGTAGTACACCATAAACACGTTCGTGTCATGTAGGGTAGTAAAGAACAAAAACTGGTTAGCTCTGAATCAGGATAACGTGTCCGAGTGGAGCGGCATGTCTACCCGCAGACTGTTGTTTTAGTGAGCTAACACTATATAAACAAAGACATTGGTCTGGTCTAGTACAAAGCGGCCATCATTATCATCTCATCTAATGTAACTTTTTCTTGCCATGATATCATAGAAAAATTGCTCATTTAGCGTTAAGAAATCTCTCGCTCACTCCCTTATATTTTCCATCAACAAAGCATCAGCATCCATTGATAAAGTACGACTTGATCATATAGTTGAAAGTTGAAAAAGTCGTTTCATGCCAGCGGACGTCTGTATATATACCATTATTTTGAAAGTATGTCCCAATTAGATTGGTTTCCTGACTAGATATAATCACATACATACTAGCACTATTGTCAGGTGCGTAGAAGTTGGAAAAGGGGGGGGAGGCGGAAGTGCTCTCATTTTCAAAGTGGGGAAACTATGTTTGTGCATCAGTAGTTCCCCCACTTTGTTTGACCACAATTTAGAAATAGCTGAAATTTTAGCATGGAAGCCAATAGTTAGTACAAACTGTGCTCCTCTTCTCGCCGACTTGTTCCTTTATTCGTATGAGGCAGACTTCATACAGGGGCTTCTCAAGAAAAACGAAAAGAAGGTAACCCGATCCTTTAATTTCACGTTCCGCTATTTAGATGATGTCATTTCATTAAAGGACCCGGGTGGCTCAATCAGTTAGTTAGTTGGATTAGAAAAAAGGGTGCAGTAGACTCGCAGCTGCAAGTTATAATGTTTACCAGTTGCTAGCCCATTGTCAGTGGTTCTGTCCGGGTACTCTGGTCGCCATGATATAGCCGAAATATTGTTGAAAGTGGCGTTAAAATACAAAATAAAATCAAATCAAAAATCATATCCTTTCACTAAATAATTATAGATTTGGTTGATTTCGTTGTACGCATTTATCACATTGAGCTTGAAATAAAGGATACCACAGATACAGAGAGGTCTGGTTCATACCTTGACCTACACCTCGAAATTGACAGTAATGGGAGGTCTGTGGTCGGTCGTAGGTTCGAGCCCTGATCGGGTCGAACCAAAGACTACAAAATTAGTATTTGGTGATTATCCGCTAAGCACGCAGCAATTAGGAGAAAGAGCAAAGACTGGTTGGCTCGAAATCAGGATAATGTGTCCGAGTGGAGCGACATGTCTCTCCGCGGACTGCCGTTTCAATGAGCTAGCACTATAAAAATCCAACTAAGCATGTTGGTTTAGTACAAAGCGGACCTCATCATCATCTGAATGAAAACTAACCTGTTTTCACAATGATATAGCTAAAACATTACTAAGTTGGCGTTAAACTACAATCACACACTCACTCAATAACTCAATTAAGCGAAGTGAGGATGCAAGCTCGATTTTAATAGGCCGAATTAAAAAAATAGTAGGCTTAATTTATAATCTATTTATTTTTAGTGCTCTAAGATTGATTAATAATGATTTATAATTAAAACATATACAATGAATAATGACATTAATTACAAAATATGATATCATTAAGATATACAGGAGTAGTAAAATAAGCGAATAACGAAACAAATACGTTTCAAATTTTATAATTAGCTGAACAGCGTGGAAATACAGTATAATAATGACATGAATTAATTAATATGATATTATAATGAATATTTAAAAAAAATATGCTAAAATAAGAGATTAATAAAAAAAAAAAAGATTAACATTTGATAATGGGTTGACGGACAAGCAAATCCAGTATATGCTCTATTATCATTTAAAAACGAGTAAAAATAGTTTAATCAGCAAAAACATGCACGTCTCAGTAAGCACATATGGTAGATCAAAGCTGATCATTTACTTAATCTGTCTCCAATGAACAACAATATTGCAGCTATTACACTTCCAATGGCGGCCACAATGCAAAACGCAAAGGCAAAATGGAAAGAAGCCTTTTCAATATTTTCCTGTGTTCCATACACAATTACACCAATCAGAATAAAAACACCTGCAATTAAACAATATACAACACCTTTATATAATTTACCATGTTCTCTTATCCGGTCTAATCCTGTTCAGGCGAGGTGAACTCGATACCACATTATAGGTTAAAGTTTGTCAGTGACTTGCGACAGGTCGGTGGTTTTCTACGGGTACTCCGGTTTCCTTCACCAATAAAACTGACCGCCACGATATAACTAAAATAGTGTTGAAAGTGGCGTTAAACACCATAACC
>MJUT01042301.1:67158-84694 GCA_002080005.1 Gigantidas platifrons | reverse complement strand
TCTAATAGCTGTTCATAAGCTACAAGACCTCAGCAACATTGAAGAATGAAAAAATCTGAAAATCCGTCAAAATTGTCGAAAGGATGTTAAAAAGGGCTCAAAAGTTCATCCCAAAATATTCAATGTTAACATGTATTTTTTTTCAAAAGGACATATCAAAGGACAAAAAAAATTAGTGGGGTTCGAAGGTTTTTTTTAGGGGGTGTGCACGGTAGGCTACCTCAGCCCATGGCCTATATGCTAACATGTTTAGACATCATCCATAAGTCTCTTCAATGCGTCCGGACCCATTTATTTTATACCTTTGTAACTTTTTTGTGTCTGAAAGGAAAACATTGCACGTACAATATCTAGTAAAGAATTTCACAGCAGAATTTGATGTACATGTTTCTATACTTTGAAATCAAGGGTAACAACGGTTAAATTCATACTGTCACTAACTAGTGTCGTTTGTACTTATATTCGTAATAATACAATAGGAAGGGAAACCCAGATATATACTGTTCTCTATATAATTTCATCTCCAAAGAAGTTAGATTTGCCTATCATATACATATACAAATAAATGGAGGCGACAGTTACGACTCGAACTCCGAACTTTTCGATCCTGACTTTAACTGTCCCAATGAGGTATTTCAACCTCATGGATGATCGGTTGACCATATCAATATAAATCTTTACTGCCACTTGTGAATGTCATCTGTTTAATAAGATTAAACACTACTGGGAGAAGTTATTTTTATCCCTAAATCCGATAATTTAAAACTTGTCTTGTCTGCTAATGACTTCACCGCACTGGTAATTTACAAAAAGGATTGTAATCGCATTTTTATCACTGTTCTATATAATATCATCTTCACACATAAAAGACGTCTTTCAAAAAATACTTGTGAAAATAACCCCCTTTTAGTGAGATTCGAACTCCGACCCTTTCACACTGACGTCAACTGTCAAGCCGACTGGGCTATGACAAATGTTCAACGGAAAAGTGTAAATTATTTATATAAATCTACATTGTATTAGCGAGTGTCGTCTAAGAATAGACAATGACATTGAAGGGAAAACTAACTTATTTGGGAGACTACTACGATTATTTTTTATTATTCGTCCTTAATCCGATAATTCAAACACTTATAAGTGAATTCAAATCTTTTCTCGTCTGTTTATAGCTTAATTCGTCCTTATGGTAGAAATGTCAGGTTATTGAACAAAAAACATTGTAAACATAGTAATCTTACTTTAGATTTGAATAAACATTCAAACACCAATCAATCAATCAATCAAAATCTGAACCAAAACTGACGCTAATGATATACACTACAACACTTGAAGTTGAAGGAAGAATGCATTGTCCGACGCGGCTCTGTGCAGAATCTCTTATCATTTATTATTCGCCTGGAAAATATGTTCCGGTGAATAAAATACTCCATCAAACATTGAAAGAAATAATTTCTATAAATTCTTACCAAATAGTCTTCACACTTCAGGGCTGATAAGGTTTCTTTCCGTCTGCTACGTTCCATGCATACCGGAAATGCAGTCAAGTCCGCTCCCCATACTGATTTTTTGTTAGTGTAACCAAGCAAAACAAACATATTTCTTTCGCCGTTTTTTTAATTTTTAAGTATGAGCGAACCTGCGACCCACATCAAACTTTTACATATAGAAAGACTTAGTTATGGATGGTATCTGTCTTGAATATTAACGTGGGTCGTAGGTTCGCTCATACTTTGAAATGCATTTGAACTGCCGACAAATACGTATTTTTGGCGTAATTCTTGAACTGATCACACATTCAGACGTTAATATTGGTATTGAAACAAAGCGTAAGTAGAAATTTGAATGGTTTTATTCATAAGCACACATTTCATTACAAAATTGAGCAGAAATTAAGCTTGAAATGTTAAGTAGGATTTTTAATGAAATAGGGGGCCGCTGGCAATAGCTTATCATACCTTGTCCTTTGCATAGAAATCGGAGATATTTCGTCATAAAACTTCACACATGGTTTTGTCTATCATATTTCTTGAAGACAAACATAAAATTTTATTGCATTTGTCAATATTTTATGAGTATCGACAGTTTTTTCAACACCGTATCTGTTCACGTGACTACACATGCTACTCACAGTGATCCGTGACCCACATTAGCTGGTCTGAGCAGTCTTTTGTAAATATGGTAAATAATAATAAAGTAAATGTAAAGAAGAATAAGGTGAAATAAAATGTTCAATACAGTTGAATCTGGAATACCGACTAACTCGACGTCCTGAAAAGCACCACCCGATATTTTTCGATGCAAAATCCAAAACATTGAAAGAGAGATTCTAATTTTATTATTTCAACGAAGAATATTAATTCTTTAAATGGTGTATTACTTGGAACAGAGTCGTGCATTTCTTTTCTGTAGAGGTCTAAGTAATCACAGATGTCGGCGTAGGAATATGCACGTTCTGTGTTGTTGTGGTACGAAATCTACCCTTCTTCTTCCGTAATGTGCCGGACTCCTCTGGAGTATTGTCACACATAAGGTTAAAATCAGACTCGTATGTTACAGGTTAAAAACTGGATAAAAACAATTGGTGTGTCTAGAAGTTGTGTAGGCTGATTCTCTCTTTAAACACCTCTAGAGAATCAGCAGCAATCAAGATCTGTGGTAGCGAGTTCCAAAGAACTATACCAGCTGGAAAGAAGGAGTCCTGGTAGTTTTTTATGGAACAGGATGGTTGATAGAATTTCTGTGTGTGTCCTCTGGTAGATGTCTGAACAGGTTGAAGTGGAGATGATGTTATTTCAATCAAGTTGTTGACTATTCGGTACATCATTGTACAGCGGGCTTTAAGTCTGCGTGACTGCAGACTCTCTAGATGTAATTGTTGGAGCATTAGGGTCACGCTGCTCTCTCTTCTGTAGTCACCTACGTTGAAACGTGCTGCTCTTCGCTGTACTGATTCAATGGCTGTGTTATGGGTCTGTGTTGTGTGATCCCATACAGTTGAAGCATACTCAAGCTGTGGGCGGACAAGGGTCTTGTAACTTGTTTCTTTGATCTTTCTCGGGCAGCTAGAGATGTTCCTTCTGAGAAATGACAAGGTGTTGTTTGCTTTTCTCGAGATGTTATGTGTGTGCGGACCCCATGTTATTTTGCTGTCAATGGTCACGCCTAGATATTTAGCCTGATCTGTCTGACTTAGGACATGGCCATGGATGGAGTAAGTGCCATGTATGATCTTCTTCTTGTTGGTAATGCGAATCACTTCACACTTTTCTGGGTTGAAACTCATCAACCAATCTGACTCCCACTTCTGAAGTTTGTTCTGGTCCTGTCGAAGTGTGACAGTGTCTTCAGTATTCCGGATGTTTCTATACATCAGACAGTCATCTGCAAATAACCTTGTTGTTGATTTGACTCTACCAGGTAAGTCGTTAATGTAAACGAGAAACAGAAGAGGTCCTAGGACGCTTCCTTGGGGAACTCCGGATGTGACAGGTGCTGACTTCGATG
The DNA here is from genome assembly GCA_002080005.1 of Gigantidas platifrons. Taxonomy (NCBI): domain Eukaryota; kingdom Metazoa; phylum Mollusca; class Bivalvia; order Mytilida; family Modiolidae; genus Gigantidas; species Gigantidas platifrons. The sequence continues at coordinate 81,190 of MJUT01042301.1, read as the reverse complement.
AAACGTTGTCTACAACAACCTGTTGATGTCTGTTATCTAAGAAACTTTGTATCCAGTTTAAGGTGGTGCCTCTGATTCCATAATACTGCATTTTCATGGCAAGTCTGTGGTGGGGGACCTTGTCAAAGGCCTTGCTAAAGTCAAGCAGGATAGCATCTATCTGTTCCTTTTGATTTAGTCCTTTAGATAGGTCGTTTATCGTGTTGATTAGTTGGCTTTCGCACGATCTTCTTTTCCTGAACCCATGCTGTCGATCGGATAGAATATTGTTGGTTTCTAGATGGTTAATGATATGGCTGTGAATGATGTGCTCAACAACCTTACAGCAGACTGATGTTAAAGAGATGGGACGGTAGTTGGATGCCTTAGCTTTGTCACCTTTCTTAAATAGCGGTGTAACAAACGCTGATTTCCAGTCATCTGGGACTGTGCCTTGATCGATTGATGCCTGAAAAATTATGGTTAGAGCTGGTGATAAAGCTGATGCCATAGATTTCAAAAATCTAGTCGATATCTGATCTAGTCCGCTAGCTTTGTGAGGGTTCAGACCATTAAGGAGTTTGAAGACCCCTTTCTCAGTCACCGTGATTTCTGGTACTGATCTATGCGGCGACTCGCCAAGATGTGGTGTATGCTCCAAGTTCTCTTTAGTGAATACTGAAGAAAACTGGCGGTTGAGTATTTCAGCTTTTTCCAATGGTGTTGAATGTAGTGTGCCCTCATCCCGTAATGGGGCTATTCCTGAGCTGTCTGATTTCTTACTTTTTATATATGAGTAAAATTTCTTGTTGGTATTGTCATCTGATATCATCTGATTAATGTAGTCGTTGTGGGCTGACCTACATGCATCTCTGCTGGCTTTCTGAAGCCTGTGATAACGGTCCCAATCGGTTTTCTTATTGGATTTCCTGGCCTTTGTATGAGCTCGTTTCTTGGCCCTGCTATGTCGCTTGATCTTGTTCGTGCGCCATGGCTGACTATATCTAGTAGATGTGTACTTTGATGGTACATACTTGTTGATAGCTGCAGTACAGACTGATCTGAATGTATTCCAAAGAGTGTTAATTGGTACATTTTCATGCTGTTCACGAAGGGTATTACAGTACTGGCCTATATATTTTGACATCTCCTTCAAGTCTGCCTTCGACCAAAGGTATATAAGCCTTCGTATTGGTCGTCGTCTTTGGGCAACGATGCTAGTGTCTGTAAGGACAATATCGTGGTCGTTGAGCCCTGGTAATGCTGAGCATTTTAATACAAGTGATGGTCGATTAGTAGCAAAGATGTCTAGGGTGTTATTTTGACGAGTCGGAAAGTCAATGATCTGTTGACATCCTACTTCTCTAAATATGTCAATGAAAGCTTGATTGATGAGAACTGGGTATTGATGTCTTTTTATTTCATCATTTTTCCAATTTATGTCAGGAAGGTTGGCATCTCCTCCAATCCACAGGATGTTGTCTCTGTATTTCACATGGAGATCTTTAATTGTGTTACACATGTGTTTTGAATAATCTGTGTTGTTGTTTGTTGGTCTGTAAATACTACATACGATGATGGGTTTAGCATTTTTCGATGGTATAGATGCAGCAACCATTTCGGTTTGTGTGTCAAGAGGTATTTCTGAGGCATCAATATTGTTTTTTGTGATTATGGCAACGCCACCGTGAGAACTTTTAAATCGGTCTTTTCTAGCGGCAAATTTATAGTTTGGCGGGAGAATCTCTGCCTCTGTTATAGATGGATTGAGCCATGTTTCACTTGCTAAAATAATCTCTGGATCAGATTGTTCTAGTAAAGACCAAAATTCTTCTTTCTTTGATTTCATACTCTGAAAGTTTATGTTTAGGATTCTTATTTTTTTGTTTATAGGATTGGTAATTGTCTGATGTTTTCCCTTCCTTGGAAATGAAGTCAATACAGGATGGGTAAATGATATATCTGATGTGTCTAGTGAATGATCTTTGGTGGATGTTTCTGTGGATACGTTTATATTGTCGGATAGATCAAATTCTGTAAATAAACTACTATGAAAGTTGGGTATCCCGCAACTGCAACAGTACCAGCTTATGGCCGTTGCTTCAAGGGGTTCATACACAGCCGTGTTCATGCCAAGACAGTTTATATGGTACCATTTCTCGCATTCTGTGCAGGCCACTGAGCGAACAGTTTTTGACCAACGTACTGCTCTACCACAAACTCCACACGGATATTTTGGTGTGGGTGGTCCAGGATTCGGATGGCAATCTGATGATATTAACAGCAATATTCTGAAAATATAGCTAAGATGGTGTTTTGATGCTCTCTTCGGGTGTTTCATAAATGATATGCAGTTCATAAGGTGATGACTAATATTTAACAAGTTTGGTGAAAATCTTGTATCTTCCCATTTTGTTGGTATAGATGGGATGGTTTTGTTACAAGAGAAATTGTACACAGTAATGGCTAAAAGCACAGGTAGTATGGTGGACACTAAGTTTGTATGCATCTTCTGAATGTTTGTTTACACCAAAGTGAAAGTAGAAACCGGAAGTCAGCAAACTCCTTAGTCTGGACAGTAGAAGTTGATAAATATGGATTGAAAATGTTTTGACTGATCTATTTGCAATGTGAATGTAAGTGTGGATACTTCCTTTATGATTTCGTATATCTGGAGCTCTGGAGCAACTCTAAAAAGGCATAAATAAAGTTTTCTTTATCCAGCTGACAGAAACCGCGCCATACGAGTCATGACCGGAATTTACTAAATTATTTAGTCATTAGAGAGCTTCCATCTAAAGAGAAAACATCTGCCAAGTTTGTTTTGAAATAGATGCTTCCTACCACGTTTCGGTCCATTTTCCCAAGCTGTTTCAGAGTAGAAGGTTTTTAGAAATCGACCAATCAGAAACAAGAATTGCGAGTGGTGACCGTATGTGATGATGGATCGGGACGAAATGAGTATCTTTATAGATGACCGCCCATAGATGCGTCCTACCAAGTATCGGTTCATTTGGTCAAGCGGTTTCAGAGGAGAAGAATTTTTAAAATCAGCCAATCAGAAACAAGAGTCGCCTGTGCCGGCCATGTTTGCTAACGGATCGGGACGAAATGAGCAATCTTTACAGAAGAACTTCCATGGATGCTTCCTACCAAGTTTCGGTTCATTTTGCCAAGCGGTTTCAGAGGAGAAGGATTTTTCAAAATCGGCCAATCAGAAACAAGAATTGCCTGTGGCGGCCATGTTTGTTAATGAATCGGGACGAAATGAGCAATCTTTATAGAGGACCTTCCATGGATGCTTCCTACCAAGTTTCAGTTCATTTGGCTGAGGGGTTTCAGAGGAGAAGATTTAAATGTGAAAAGTTAACGGACGACGGACGCCAAGTGATGGCAAAAGCTCACTTTGCCTTTGGCAAGGTGAGCTAAAAATTAGTAATCTGAATATTTCATGTCGATCTAAATATAGTTTTGCAAGAATTTAAATAGCTCAGTTTACTTTACAAATCTTTTTATTTTTTATTTTTTTATGAATTGGATCGGTGTCTGGTGGACATTTATTCCACACCTCAGTATTTTCCATTGTAAAACTACTTTTCACACCTTTTATGTACCAACTATATTAATTTTTTTTATCATGTTACTAGGAAATTAACATATTTATTTGCCTCAACCTGATCAAAAGCCAGTCGCCTTAGTGTTGGCCATTTGACATACAGACAAAGAATAATCATGAGTTAACGTATAACTAGAAAACTGACAGGTCATATTGGGTATTCAAAAGGATTCTTAAGTTCTTAATAGTACAAGTCAACATAGGTTTGGGTGGTTGGATGGACTAAGGCAGACAGTGCTCTAAAAATTGAAAATTATTATTTTTGGTTCTTACATGTATCCATGAAATGATATTTTATGACTAATTTGAATATAGCAAGATCTTTTTATTATTATTTTCAAAACAGTGAAATTACTTTGTTTACTTAAGAAATAATTCTCGGATGCCGGGATCTATGCTTATTTTAACATGGGTAGGCATTATATTTGTCATTATTTTACACCGAGCGACAGCATACACCCCAGCACCCGATAATTATTTCGATTCTAACAGTGCATTTACGGTAATTTTATGCATTCAAGCGTACCTAGACAGAGGTTTTTTTGGGCGCTGTTCCAATTAACTCCCGCTATTATTTACAAGAATAAATAACGCTACAGAAGCTGTTCTAATCACCTCCCGCTATTATTTACAAGAATATATAGTGCTACAGAAACGCTATCAAAATTGATAACGATCAAAAATTAGGTTCCTCTGATTTTTTTTGTATATTTATTATTTTTATTCTTTTAATTTAACATACATAAAGTACAAATATGCAAAATACGCAGTCGATTAGATATGTCTTCTGCGCATGTGCTCGGGTGTTCTGTGCTATTTAGAGCCCTCTGTTGTTTTCAAAGCGAAAGTAGCACGCCATGTTAGAATCCTCAACACTATTGACATCAAGAAGTGCATGATAGGGTCTCAGGCAGATAAAACTGCAAAAATGCTTGTTCCATTTTACACACCCAAATACAGTTTCTTTTCTTTTTTTCTCACCATGCTTTGTACATTGTTTACAAGTTGTTGGCTTCATATATAGCTTGGAGAATTTGTGTAATGTGGAATTGCTATTTTGTAATGGATAAAATGTATACTGTACAAGGGTGGATCCAGCAGGGATCAGGAGGTCCGGACCCTCCCCCCAAATCTAGAATTTTTAATGTATATGTTGAAACTGGTAAGAAAAAAGACATTGAATTGGCTTTATTTAGTCCGGACCCCCTTAAGCTTCCACCTCCCCCTTCCCCACCAGAGAAAATGCTGGATCTGACCCAGCGGTCTGCAGTACATAGTTAAAACTAAAAGTGTCTGTAATATCTGGTAGTTCATATTTGTCACATTCATCAACTATCATTTTATTTTCATAAATCAATAAAATGTAATGTGTTATCTTCCACTATTACATTTGAAACTTTCTATTTATCTTAATTCTCAACAGTCCTAAATGTCACTCTCTTTTCTTTATATATGAGATAATTTTACATTTGATGACTACAAATAGTATTGTGTCCAAGTCCATGACCAACTTGTTCCACATGCAATCATTGTGATTTCTTTAAAATATTTTTTGTGTTTTATGATCCTATGCAATTTGATTACACTGAATCACAATCAACAATATCAACTTTCAGGAGTGGCATTTAAAATTCTTCATGGTCTACTGAGATGACATGGTCACACCTGTAGAATAACAAAACATTAACATTAAGTTATAGAGAAAGAAAATGAAAAACTAAAAATAGTAACATAGTTTATCATGTACTTGTGAAAAAAGTTGTAATAAAATACAATTTAAAAATTATCTTTATACATATATGTCTTGGTGCATGGCAACTACATGAAAAAATAGCATTAGTCCAGAAATGTTTGCTGCATGTATCATAAATGTTCTGTCATACCAAACAAGTGTGTATATGTTCCAGACCATACGCGTATTTGGACCGTACGCGTACGGTCTGGACCGTATGGGTATACTCGTACGGTCCGACCATAAGCGTATGGTCCGACCGTACGCGTACGGTCTAGTACGAGCTGGACCATACGGGTATTTAGACCATATGGGTTTTTTTCAATAGAAACATATCATAAACTTTTATTGAGTTTTACAAATTACATTTATCATAATTATTATTACTTTAACAAAACACCACCACCTCATGAAAAGTAAACAGTTTTTGAACTAAAATGCAATTTTAATTGTCTACCTGAATCACATTTTCGCATGCACGCCCAGAGTGACACTTGCTGCTACAAGGAACGCCGGACTTTCTACACTTACATGTTTTGTTCATACATGTTCACTTGCATTTACATCTTTTGCTTGCAAGAGAAAAACTTGCTTGTTTTGCAGCAGCATGCAGAGAAATTTCTTCTGTTTCTCAATGCGAAGTTTTAACTTTACGTGTCAAAAGTTCTATATCACCCATACCATAACATGAATTTAACACATCAAATTCATATGATAATTTGTACAAACTTGCATTTTTACCAATGATATCATCAACCCTACACAATAATCGTGGTATATTACCAGATGCCTTATCAACAATTGGTATTCTGACGGTTACAAAACTACTTTTTTCAATTTTTGCATTAGACTGTAACATCGTAAGTCTCAGTAGATATTTCCGTCGTTTCAGTTCGTCTTTGTTTTCGGGTCGGTTGTACATGTACGTCAGCCATAACGGAAAACACGTTAGTCTGTGATCAACTTAAGTCGACCATCGAATCCCCGCGGGCACTGCCAGTCTGAATTTGTGCGTCAGTCGCAGTTTGTGTCTGTGAACCTATCTGTTCATCGGTATGTGAATCCGTCTCGATATCTGTCTGCGAGTTAGTCTCGGTTTCTGTCTGTGAGTCGGTCTCAGTTTCTGTCTGTGAGTCGGTCTCAGTTTCTGTCTGTGAGTCAGTCCCATTGTCTGTCCGTAAACCAGTCTGTAAGTCTCCGTCTGTGTCAAACATGTATTCGGCCTTTCCTTCGTCAATGAACTCGTCAGTCTCTTGTGAACCTACACAAATACCATCATTAGCTTTTTGACCAAATACCGCTTCAATTTCAAACTATTTTGTTAACTGCGAGTGAGCAGAATTCACTTATTACGAACATGCTAAATGCAGGACATGTACGTTTGTAATAGATTAAATTGGATTTATTTCTAAATTGTACAATTACGATAATTAACTTTTTAAAATATATTTTAGGTTGGAATAACGTTGATCTGTAAAATATTTTTGAAGCCTCGATAATATCTTAAAACTAGGCAGACCGTACGCGTATGGTCCGACCGTACGCGTACGGTCCGACCGTATAGGTATTTTGAAAAAATACTCATACGGTCCGGACCGTACGCGTATTTTGAAAAAATACTCATACGGTCCGGACCGTACGCGTACGGTCCAAATACGCGTATGGTCTGGAACATATACAATAATGATGTAATAAAAACAATTGTAATTAATTAAACATAACATATCACAAATATGTACAGGTATGTTACATTGTATATACACCAGAATGTTAATACATGTACCTACTGCAATGTATGCATTACACATATATTTTGTAGCTTCAATTCCCTGATAGCACTAAAACATGATAATAATATATGTTTTATCAAAATTTTTTTCAAAAATGTTGCATGGAAACTCATGTTAAAATAGACATATGTATTTGTACAAAATACACGTGGGACTTAATAAAAAAAATGCATAAACGTTATTTCAGTTTTCATGAAGAAATTTTCATTAAACAAACAAAATTTAAAAAATTCACACAAGATACCCTCTTTTCTAAAAATATCAAAGAATATCGGAACAGCTCATTTAGATAGATGTATTAAACAATCCCGATATTTTCGAACAGCCATAATTACGTCACATAGTCTCTGATTGGATAAAGTTATTAAAGGATGGGAAAATTTGATAACTTAATATTTATGCTTGCTGTTTTCGCCGTTTTCGGGTAAAAAAAAAACCAAGTTCGTGAATTATATTCTATCTCTTATTCATTTATAGAAACGGAGATCTAAATATTTAGTTCGTGTAAATATTCTGTGCGATTTTTTTTTCTTTTTGTTTCAAATGTAACTCCGTTTGACCCGCTTGAAAACGATATTTCTTTAAAGACTATAACTATATTTTAGAAGAAGTTTTGTTACTTACCGTACATGGTTGACATCCAAAGCCAGAGTACATCAATGTTAGACAACTATTTAATCAATTGATGGAACAATATGTCGGTAAATTGCATTTTTTGTTACTACTTTGTGAAATATCCCTAGTTAAGCACCACACAACATTCAATAACTCTTCCCGCTCTATCCTGATTGCAAAGTCAGAAATATAGCCCGAATATCCAATGATTTCTACGAGCTATTGTTACTTATCCCACAGTCGCTTGAATTTCAATGATTTAAATAAAGGAAGAGTAAAAAAATTATTGTATATATAGTATATAGGGGAAGTTGTGAAATGCATTTTTGATTCAAAATGTAAACAATCGTCATTAGGCTTAAACGGACGCAAAGTGATACGCTTCGTGGATATTTTTCTATAATGGACATGTTTTTTTATTCATCCGTATTGTAAGAACCTTCATTCCGAGCATTTTACAAACGTATGGGCCATTTTTTTCACTGATGTTCAGCAAAATATTTCCAGAATAAATTATATATTGCATGATTTACTCTTTCACATTGAAATGCATACTTGCATATGTTTTCAAACCCATCCGAATATTCGTCTTATAACGGATGGGATGGGATATTCGCAAGATTTTTTTTTTATCTCTGAACATTTTCAGATTCTTTTATTTCTCAAACATGGTTTCAAAGATAAACGTTTTGCTGATTTATTTCGAAAAGTGGTCATAATTCCGAAAGTTTGAATATTTGGAAAGCGCTAACACTTGAAATAATAAAACAAGACAATTTGCTTCAGAATATTATTGTGTCTAACACGTTATTGTTTCCAGAAATTAATTGTGGCACACAAAATACTGTGTCCACTCTTGCTGTTAAATTACATTTGTTTAACTTTTCCCTGTTGACATGTTATGACCGTACTATGCTTCCCTCTCCGTAGCCCTATATTTTCTGTAACATTTGGCGAGATATTATTTTTTCCAAAACAAAAACCAAAAACATGTTGTGTTCTCCGAATGTCCTCTTTTATATTCCCACCTTTTGAAGTAATACGACCGTCCAAAATTTGATACATGGCGTTTACATTTCTTCATATGTATTTTTGCTTTGATATTTATCTGAGAGGTATTGCAAGTTTTTAAAATTTTGATCAATGAACAAAGTTTGTCACCAGATATCAAAACATAACAGTGACAAAACTGTTGAAACTCTAGACTGTTTCTAACAATTTCCTAAACACGGGTATATAATTTACCTTTGGGTTTGTTTTGTTATTTATCACAAAGAACCAGATTTTACAAGTTTATTCATCAACCGTCAGACACTCAGTGTGTAACATGAGGACATATATACATATATCATATAATGCATGGCAGAGTGAACAGCGTATGATAAGATTATAGAAAATTACAGATTTTCTTAATAAAAATTGCTACATTTGTCAATATGACAGTTTGAAAACATTCTTTAAAACATTTATCACAAATAACAGAAAAATTGATGGTAATTGAAATACAAGGACGTAAAACTTACGGAATTTTCATTGAATTCGAAAAAAAAAATAGTGATTGAGTAATTTATTAATTTGCCTTGTTTATCTTTATGTTGTCACCATTACTTTATATTAGTGACAATTAATAAAGCATGCACGTCTTTACAAAAAGGGGTGGGGTTGTTTCTTCTATGAATTGTAGCATTTGAACAACATATTACAATAATAATGAGGTTTAATCATTTTATTAGTCTTCACCATTTTCAAAATTTAATTTAAACATATGTTATTGTTCAAACCTTCCATATTCATTTAATTTATTCGTGAAAAAAAAAATAACAACAAATATATGGATTAATGAGGAAGCGTTTCTGGAATAGCACATTTCTTTTATCAGGTATAACAAAAATCTATAAATTGGAAAATAATAATAACAATTTAAAATATTTGTATTTAAAGAATTACACATATATATTTCATAAAATGAAAAAAAAAATAAAAATGTCACACAGTCGGTTGATTGATTGGTGTTTAACTCCAACTTTAGCAGTATGCTTAGCTATATCGTGGCGTGAAGTGTCACACAGTCGGGCAGTTTTAAAATCCAATAGACAAAATACAAGACCTATTTTTCTAATAGCTCAATGTATTACCTATACCTATGGGTACAAACTGTTCTACTCTTCTCGACAACTTATGTTTATGGTGTTTAATGCCACTTTCAACAATATTTCAGTTATATTGTGGCGGTCAGTTTTATTGGTGGAAGAAACCGGAGTGCCCGGAGAAAACCACTAACCTGTCCCAAGTCACTGACAAACTTTATCACATAATGTTGTATCGAGTACACCTCACCATAAACGAAGTTATCACGTAATGTTGTATCGAGTACACCTCATCATGAACGGAGTTCGAACTCACAACTTTAGTGGTGATAGGCTCTGATTGCACAGATAGTTGTAAATCCAACTACCATGTGATCACGACCACGACGGCCCTCTATTGAGAAAGGGGCGAATCCAAAAAATAGCACGAGTCTTCAGCCGTATTCAGTGTACGTTGTTGGGACAACTTTTGTTTTACAGACGAAAGAACATTAAGATTACACAGTTATCTGTTATTGCTTCTCGATTTGAAGATAAGATTGAAGATACCAAGAAGTAAACTAACCAGTGAGTCCTTGCATTAAGCCACATCCCTTCATAAACTAGAGGCTCAGCTTTGAAGAAACTTTATACAGAACCTTCCATAGGTGCTTTCTACCAAATTTCGGTTCATTTGGCTACTCAGTTTCAAAGGAGAAAATTATTTAGAAATCGACCAATCAGAAACAAGAATTACCTATGGTGGCCATGTTTGTTAACTGATCGGGACTAAATTAGCAATTTTTTTTAGAAGATCTTCCATAGATGCTGTCTACCAAGTTTCGGTTCATTTGGCCAAGTGGTTTCAGAGGAGAAGATTGTTTTAGAAATCAACCAATCAGAAACAAGAATTGCCTATGGCGGCAATGTTTGTTAACGGATCTGGACGAAATGACCAATCTTAATAGAGGTTTTTTCATAGATGCTTCCTACCAAGATTCGGTTCATTTGGCCGAGCGGTTTCAGAAAGGAAGATTTAAAAAAATCGTCCAATTAGAAACAAGAATTGCCTCTGGCGGCCATGTTTGTTAACGGATCTGGACGAAATGACCAATCTTAATGGAGGTTTTTTCATAGATGCTTCCTACCAAGATTCGGTTCATTTGGCCGAGCGGTTTCAGAGGAGAAGATTTAAAAAAAAATCATCCAATCAGAGACAAGAATTGCCTGTGGCGGCCATATTTGTGAATGGATCGAGACAAAATGAGCAATCTTTATAGATGACTTTCAACAGATGCTGCATGCCAAGTTTCGATTCATTTGGCCGAGCAGTTTCAGAAGAGAAGATTGTTTAGAGATCAACCAATCAGAAACATGAATTGCCTATGGCGGCCATGTTTGTTATAGGATCGGAAAGAAATAAGCAATCTTTATAGAAGACCTTCCATAGATGCTTCCTACTAAGTTTCGGTTCACTTGGCTATGTGGTTTCAGAGGAAAAGATTTTTTAGAAATCAACCAATCAGAAACAAAAATTGCCTGTTGCGGCCATGTTTGTTAACATATCGAGACAAAATGAGCAATCTAAATAGAGAACCTTCCATAGATGCTTCCAACTAAGTTTCGGTCCATTTATCCAAACAGTTTCAGAGGTGAAGACTTTTAAAAATCGTCCAATCAGAAACAAGAATTGCCTCTGGCGGCCATGTTTGTTAACTGATCGGAACTAAATGAGCAATTTTTATAGAGGACCACCCATAGATGCTTCCTACCAAGTATCGGTTCATTTGGCCAAGCGGTTTCAGAGGAGAACATTTAAAAAAATCGTCCAATCAGAGATTAGAATTGCCTGTGGCGGCCATGTTTGTTAATGAATCGGGACGAAATGAGCAATCTTTATAGAGGACCTTCCATAGATGCTTCCTACCAAGTTTCGGTTCATTTAGCCAAGCGGTTTCAGAGGAGAAGATTTAAAAAAATCGTCCAATCAGAAACTAGAATTGCCTGTGGCGGCCATGTTTGTTAATGGATCGGGTCAAAATGAGCAATCTTAATATAGGACATTCCATAGATGCTTCCTACCAAGTTTCAGTTCATTTGGCCAAGGGGTTTCAGAGGAGAAGATTAAAATGTGAAAAGTTAACGGACGACGGACACCAAGTGATGGCAAAAGCTCACATTGCCTTTGGCAAGGTGAGCTAATGAAAAAGGAAAATCTACCACACGCGTTTACGAAAAAGAGAGAAAAATATCCCTAACCACCATTCATGTGGGTGCCTTGTCATAATTCTTGTTTTATATCATGACAACACTTTTCTGTTTTCTTTTCCAGCCAGATCGTTAACTTTTTTTGTGGGAACTGTGAGTTGTTTTTTATCCGTCGCCATGTTCCTTTTTTTTCTAAATCAAATATATTTAGAATAGACCTTTTGTACATGCCCAATTTGGTTAAAAAATTATACGTGTTCATACTATTTATGCGAGTTATTTCCCTTACAACGAGCAAACGGGTACCCTGTCTTGCAAAAGTAATCACACGAATTTCAATATAATTTTCTCACACTTTGTAGATATTTCAACCTTGTATATTTCAGAGACAAAACTTCATAGCAAATAGAAAAATCACAAGTTGTTACAATATTAAAATTTTTAATAGATTCTGGAAAATATATCTTATTTTCATTGAAATGGGCATGTAAATGGACCCTTTTCGTTTCCCACCGTAAAGGGAAATAACTCCTGTAAAACATTATTTTAGAATCAGTGGGGAATATGCGAATGATTCATTCAAATTAAAATTGAAATTATTTTTATTGGAAATGGCGTATTAAATGTACAACCACTAACAATGATTAATCAAGCGAATCGTGACATGAATTATTATGAACAACAACAAAAAAATGAAAAAAAAAATGAAAAAGGTTTTTGACATTATACCTTAATAAAATATTTCCACTCATCTGTTGCATTTAAAATACAGTTAATTCAAATATTTCCCCATTAGGCTTTAACTAATTCAAGGAGGTTTTGGGTCATTTTGAACAACGTGGTCTTCACCACAGTCGCTTGAATTTCAATGATTAAATAAAAAAAAAAAAAAAAAATTGTATATATATAGTATATAGGGGAAGTTGTGAAATGCATTTTTGCAACAAAATGTAAACAATTGTCATTATGCCTAAACGGACGCAAAGTGGTACGCTTCGTGGATATTTTTCTACACTGGACATGTTTTTTTATACATCCGTATTGTAAGAACCTTCATTCCGAGCATTTTACAAACGTATGGGCCATTTTTTCACTGACGTTCAACATCTGAGTTCGTTACAGACTCCATAGTGGTACTAACCCGAATAATCCAGTCGTTATATTACGCTCCCGCTGGTCGCTACATTAACGTTAATGATCATAAAAGATTTTAATATGATATCTCCTATACCCTTTTTCTAGTTTATTTCACAGTGACCGGTAACAATCATAGGACCCAATGGCAATGTCAATGTAAAATTGCACACGTGTGTTTTTTGTTTGTTTGTTTTTTTACTTCATTTGGGTCTAATGAAAATTTGCACACGCGTTTTTCAGACTTAATTGAACCAGGTTGAAAATTATACACATGTTTTTTTCACACTATATGGTCTAACCATGTAAAATTGCATACTCGCTTTTGCATCAAATGTTTGAAGATCCCCACTGAAGCGCAAGGGCAGGCAAATGCAATACAATGACCAAAAGAAAAAGGACAATCATTGCTATACAAAACACTACACAGAAAACTATCTTTTATCCCAGTCAGATTTTTTCACAGGAAACAAAAATCAGATTTTGAATTTTTGGACATAAAAAAAAATCAGTAATTTGTCTTCAAATTTTTATAATAAAGAGGGAGAGGCTTTTTAAGGTGCAAAATTGGCCTCACATTTTATTAAAAAATTATTCTAGACATAGAATAAAAACAATTTACTAATTTAATTGTTATATAAACACATTTTCAAAAAATATATCTTTCCGTGAAATTGAATGCGTTATGACATCATAATGACATCATAATAGGGATCATTCACCAAATTTCTTTCGACAGACGTCGCTGTTGTTCCATAAGTGGTTAGCGGAACGTTTTAATCTCGATGACGCTTGGATTGTTAACGTTAGGTACAAGGACACGTCAATATATAATGCCCTTATAACATGACTAGGACAATTCTGTACATTTAGTTCACAAACAAAACTGTTC
>MJUT01042301.1:0-36310 GCA_002080005.1 Gigantidas platifrons | reverse complement strand
CCAAAAAGGAATTAATACTCATGTATTAAGCCGGAATTCTGTCTAGAGCCATATCTGTTAAAATTGACAGCGATTAACAAAGTATCTATATATAAATTACGTACCTGTAACCTAAAATTGCCCATCGAAACCGGAAGATGGCGGAATATACCATCATATGAGAGATATTGCACTTTATGTGAAGACCAATTGATTGGTATTGAATTTCACTATTTGTTTGTTTGTAAAAATCCGACGCTAGTACAGATGCGATCAAAATATATTCCGACTTACTTCATTAATGTACCCACTAATCATAAAATGTACTGTTTATTGTCGCACTGTAATATTCCACTTTTGAATAGATCATCTCTACATGTTAGAAAAACATTCACCACTGTTTTGAAATATGTTTGTAAAATCAATGTCACTAAGGGGTCAATTTGTAATGACCACTGAAGGATTTACAAAATCAGCAACTGCTGGTCGAGATATATTATTAGGCCAATTATATCTAAATATATATTTAAAGGTAGTGAGTGTTGTCAATTGATTAATTAATATTATTATACCTCATATATTAAGTACCATAAATATATTAATTTGATTGGACAATGGGTAAAAATCAGAACACGTGATCACACAGGACAAAAATCATATTCCGTGAAATAACAATCATATTCTGCCACTTCGGAAGCATCGCGGGTTTTCCCGCCAAAGTTATAGTTCTTTGACAGGAAAACGTCAGAGGCACTCGGAACGCAACATTTGGAGGCAACCGTTACAATGTGGTTTTTAAATATCTGAGACAACGTTCCAATGGATTTAGAATATGTTTGCCAGCAGTTTTTGCATATAGGTGTTTTCTTGGTTTCATTCGATATAATAAAACATTTATAGCATGCGGGTACAGGAAATATGAAAATATACCAGCATGCAATAAATGTATATTATTCTATATTAGTAAATTCTTTAGTATAGATTTCTATCTAAATCATTTTTTAAAATAAAAAGACGTATTCACCTCCTCAGATGTAATATTCACCGCGGTAAATCTCACGTGTTACTATTTTTGGAACATGGATTTTTCTTAGGAATGTTTTATTTTAATCAACCAATGAAAAAAAGTAATATTTGCCACTTTGTCGGACGGAACATTAAAAAATATATTAAATGATAAAGATTCAGATAATAGCATGGTCGTGATGTAAACAATAATGTACGTCAGGACAGTGGACATGTAACTTTTTTTTTATTTCAGAAAACCACTATTTCCTCAAAATATAGAATAAAACAATTACTGTCTTTTGATTCTGTAAATGTGTGGATTAATTGACTTTTGAAAAAAAGTGATATTCACTTCGCCCTTTCGGGCTCAGTGAATATCATTTTTTTCAAAAGACAATAAATCCACACATTTACCTCATCAAAAGACAGTAATTGTATATTATTGTCTAATCTCTGTTTAGATATTTGATTGCATGTGATTGTATGTATTTTGTCTCCTGTTCCGCAGTTATCTGCGATTCAGATATTTAATAAAGTTTCTAAAAAATTTTGAAGTTTCGAATAAAGAGACTATCTGTGTTGTCTGTAAAAATGGGAAATAACCACAGACAGGCAGGCAGGCAGGCAGGCAGGCACGCACGCACCCATTCCCACGACTGGAATTATTAATCGCTGCTTCTCGGGTACGTCAACTTTCAGTTGACGGAAATGTTACATTCAAGATGGCCGCAACCGCATAGGACCTTAAAAGAAAATGAAGATTTTTTATGTAACTAAAAACATGATTAGAACAAAAACAATGCATGAATAATAATAAGATGGTTCTTTTCCATTTTGTCCCGTTTTTCTGTTGTTTGGATCGGAAAACCAAACCTGGCCATTACCACAGGACACACTTTTACGTTACGGAGTATCTTGTCACAAATGATCACGGATATGTTCCGCTTTGGAATATTCACAATCCAACCCTATCCCTGTCCATGATTTAACACCGGGATTGTAATACAACAGTTGCCACATATGGAGCAGGAACTGCTTACACTTCTGAAGCTAGTTGTAAATCCAACTACCATACGATGACGACCACGTCGGCCCCGAAAATATCATAAAATAGCTGAACTGCGTGGAAATACAGTATAATAATGACATGAATTATTGTTATAAATGCTGTTTTAGTGACAACCGGAACCTTTGAACCGTAATGGAAGCGAGAGGTTGGCGCCGTAAAATATGATTCAATCCACCATTTATTTAGAAATGCCTGTACCAAGTCAGGGCCATTGCGGTTTCCCAGTTTACCGGTTGTTGACTGATTTTGTCTGTTTATTGATTTATAAGTTTTGAATTTCCCTTTGGAAGATTGCTCTGTGTTCGGTAATTTTGTTATTACCCTTGTTAATTGATATGATATTACAATAAATATTAAAACAAATATGCTAAAATAAGCGATTAATTAAAAAAAAGATTAATATTTTATAATGGGTTGACGGACAAGCAAATCCAGTATATACTGTTATAGGGACGAAGTGTAGCGACGTTAAGGTTAATTCTATATTTTTTCCAACTATGAACTCTGTACCAGCCAGGAAATCTGTTATTTTTAACTGTGACAATTGAGCTTGAAACTTCAGTACTTGCATGAAAAATCGCAATGTTGGTCACATATATTAACGGCATATCTGCCCAATCCCAAGCGATTAGTCATACAATTAATTTGTCTGTAGGATGTTCACTTCTAGTGGTTTGTTAGTTGCAGTTATGTTATTGCTGTTAACTATCCCATTGACAAACTACTCTGTCCGGTTGCAGAGAGCGGGTTTGCCCCATTACAGAACAGGAAGTCACGCGTCCGGCCTTGTACCAGGAACCCTATGGTGTTGTTGACACTATGGAACTCGGTTTATGGAACAGCACCGTAGGCATAGGGTCGGAGTGGTGAGGCATGACGGGGACAAACAGTAACAGCAAGGCTAGGAATTGGTGAGTTTCAGTGTTGTTTCTATGGGTACTAACTCACTCAGCTCACTCAATTGGATATCCACAAGAAAAACACATTCACAAGGCTATAATTTAATAAAGTAAATCAAATATATTCTGGTTTCACAATACATGAAGCTATCAACAAACAAAAACCCTGGGTTGGCCTGATTGAATACACTGGTAAAAAATGCTATGTATACAACACACTGTGAAAATATTATGTACACAACACACTGGAAAAATATTATGTATACAACACACTGGAAAAATATCATGTATATAACACACTGGAAAAATACTGGTTACAATTCTGCAAAATGGTCCCTGCATTTCAATATAATATAAAGGTCGATGTAATGGGGAATAGATAGATATCTTATCTGGGATTAAAATAAGAATAACTTATTCGTATTTTTGGGTAAAAATCCTATTTCCCATGTGCTGAGTTTTCTCATGAGTAATTTGTCATAATAAGGTATTTCTATATACCTTTACTGCTTCTTTACTGGATACAATCTTGAATTGTCTAATTTACACTTTAGAGTTGTTTCCCCTTGGATATTTGAGTTTCGCCGCCACAGCAACTATTCTGCCATAACTGAGGCTGGCTCTGTATATATAGACAAATTTATCGGTCACGTGACGAAATTGACCAATCGCGATATCCGTTACAGAAAAGCAATATGAAAGGCATGTCATGCCTGGGATGGACTTTCACAAATTGTGAAGAAATTACCAAGTGCCAGTTTGCCCATTTAATGCCCGTTTGTCCGAAAATGTGTAAGGAATGCAAATAAAAAGGTTTAGAACATTATAGATATCGTATATTTTATACGGGCAAGCAAAATTGGGGAACCGGGTCTGGCGGTATAATCGTAAAAAATGGCGTAAATAAACAAAGAATGTGTATTCAGGCCTCTTGAAAAATAACCCAGTGACGCTGATTGAAATACAATACAAATACCATCAGTATAAAGAAAGCATGAAGTTAGTTTGATACTTCCGAGTTTCAATTGCTCAAAAATGCATGAAATATAAATAGAAAAAGTTAAGCAGACGAAGTCAGAAATGAGGTCATGTCACTTTGTTTACTTTTAGATCGATAATCAGTCAACCGAAGTTTTAAAAAAAATCAATAGTTTCTGATTGATTTTTACTTCCCAATTCATTATTAGAATTGAATCATTAAAAATTTAATGTGAACTTATGAGACATTTACAATAAATAGCATTTCGCAAATAAAAATAGCCTTGTCTTTTACGAGAACAATAAAAAGGGGTAATATTCATTCAAAAATTATCAACATTGACAACAATAATTTAGAACTTTAAAAACTGGAACTTTATCAATACTCAACAATAATAATTTAAACATTTGACCCGAAGTCAGATTAATTCAACCATTAAACTCTAACAACTTGAACAAATACAATAAACAATGCAGGGAAGGGCCATATGCCTGTCCATTACAATACTCTTTTATAATTCAAAAACGAGTACAAATAGTATAATCAGTAAAAACATGCACCTCTCAGTAAACACACATGGTAGATCAAAGCTGATCATTAACCTAATCTGTTTCCAATGAACAACAAGATTGCACTTACTACACTTCCAATGGCGGCCAGAATGCAAAACGCAAAGGCAAAATGGAAAGAAGTCTTTTCAATATTTTCCTGTGTTCCATACACAATTACACCAATCAGAATAAAAACACCTGCAATTAAACAATATACAACACCTTTATATATTTTACCATGTTCTCTTATCTGGTCTAATCCTGTTCAGGCGAGGTGTACTCGATACCACATTATAAGATAAAGTTTGTCAGTGATTTGCGGCAGATTGGTGATTTTCTTCGGGTACTCCGGTTTCCTTCACCAATAAAAATGACCGCCACGATATAACTAAAATATTGTTGAAAGTGGCGTTAAACACCATAACCATAACCCTATCAGGAGAGTGACATTACACAATGTAATTGATCAATCAAGAATAAACTTGTGTGATATGTGGAAATAGTTTGGTTGATGGGTTGGTTTGATTTATTGTGTTTAGCGCGGGATTCGAACTCACAACGTTAGAGGTGATAGGCACTGATTGCATGGGTAGTTATAAAACCCAATTACTATACGAGCACGACTACGACGGCCTCTATTGCTCAATCAATTGATAAACATGTGTGATATGTGGAAACATGTTTGGAGGTGAAGCCAAACATAATCCTCTAGATTCTACATATACTTCATTTTATAATTTATATTCAATATTTTATTCCTATTGTTTGATGACTTATTTATTATGGTCTCCCACGAAGACCATTAATTTCTTTAGATGTTCATAAATAATTGATATTGAATCTGGGAAAAGTACCACTCTACCATCCTAGCTACTACCAATACACACGTGTTAAACCCTGCTATTGTATTATCCATGTTTATGATGTCATTCATTATTGTATGTGGTCTTTTAGAGTGGAAGTGAATCTGTGCAGGCCTTTGTATCATTTGTTTATATGTGTATTACCGTTGGAGATCCAGTTATCAAAAGGGGAGGATTGAAAACCCATTACGCGATTTCCCCCTCCACATTTGTATGCCTGACGCTAGCCATGACCTGGATTTCCAAAGTCATATGCCTTAGATATTTGTTAGTTGATTTCTCGATATTTGTTAATCGATTTCTCGATATTTGTTAATTGATTACACGGTACTTGTTAATTGATTTCTCGATATTTGTTAATTGCGTACACGGTATTTGTTAATTAATTTCTCGATATTTGTAAATTGATTTCTCGACATTTGTTAATTGATTACACGATATTTGTTAATTGATTTCTCGATATTTGTTAATTGATTTCTCGATATTTGTTTATTGACTACACGATATTTGTTAATTGATTTATCGATATTTATTAATTGATTAGACGATATTTTTAAATTGATTTCTCGATATTTGTTAGATGATTTCTCGAAATTTGTTAATTGATTACACGATATTTGTTAGTTGATTACACGATGTTTGTTAATTGCTTTAGCGATTTTTGTTATTACAATACAGGATATTTGTTAATTGGTTAAGCGATATATTTGAATTGATTAAACGATATATGGTACTTGATTACACGATGTTTGTAAATAATCTTATGGTAAATTTGCCTTAATGTTAGTTTTTAGTAACGGAAACCATAGATATTATTTGTGATTTTTACATAGATAGATACCTCCGATAAAGCAACAACAGATTTCTGCCAGCTTTAGGATTGTTTTGTCATTAAGCTTAAACATCTTCAACGATATCAACTGCTGCGAATAGGGCCAACAACCCAAGTGTTTCAAGCGCCTGTCAGCCTTCCAAGCACTGTTGCACCATGGTCCTCTTACTAGTACTATTCCATCTGTAAATGAAGAAAGGGGGATTTAGTTCATAATTATTTTATTTGATCAATGATACAAAGAGGATCCGACAAGAAAAAAAATTGTAGCATATAACAGACAAAGAATACATCAATCGAAAAAAATGAATAGAAAATAAAGCAAGTATCTGCATAACTTAAAGTTTCACTTCCTGTGAGAAGTGAAGTATTGATCAGATGAGAAATTTTTTTTTATGCTGAGACCGTTTCTTATTTCAGAATTCCTGGTACAAGCAAAAAAAGAACCATCTTGAGGCTCACCGTAGCAACACGCTGTGCTAGATAAGATATTTACTTTACATAGATCATGGTTGCGGAAAGACATTGTGCATCTAATTCTTGGTAGAAGCAAACATGAAGTGGTTCTCATCATCCCGAGGTACACCGTAGTTAAAACGCAGGGCTAGATAAGGTATTTACTTTGCATAGAACATGGTTGCAGAAAGAAGTTGTACATCTAAGGTGGGTTAGTATGACGTTTAACTAAAAAGAAAAGGTGGATTTATCGAGGATATATAAAAGTGAGGTTATAATTATAATTCAGATAGACCATAACCATGGTTAATTAATTTAATTTTTATTTTTATTGAATTTTTTTGGGGGGTTTTTGTTGTTGGTAATTTCCCGTTTTTACAGAAAATACAGATAGTACTATACATTTACACAACAATACATTACACAAACTATATTGACATTTTTTCTATCTTTTTGCTAAATTTAATACATATACTCTCAGACATGTACTTAGAATAAATCTAATCATTTTAAAGGTACTTACAGTTTATTGAAGTGCATTTGTTGTTGTTTTATCTGTCCGTATGACATTGATAACGACTAACGACGTGATTTTCGTGTTAATTTAGATGAGTCTGAGAGTACCTGTATTAAATTTAGCAAAAAGACAGGAAAAATGTCAATATAGTTTGTGTAATGTCTTGTTGTGTAAATGTATAGTACACATGTACTATCTATATTGTTTGTAAAAATGAGAAATAACCACACACACAAACACAAAAATAAAATAAAATAATTAAAAATAAAATAAAATAATACAAAAGTTAAAATTTTATCATTGTAGTAGTAATGTTCCTGGACTGGCCATTTAGTCTTCGGTGTAACTGGAATCATTTTCCTAAAATTGAGGTATGTAAATTAAAAAACTCCAAAACGGAGTCATGTCATTAAGATAAAGCGAATACAAAAATGGGGATAAAGATTCCACTTGCATAAGACCAATATTACTATTGAAACAATTTGAAAAAAACCACCATTAAATTTAATGCAGCACTTAATTTGTGAGTACATGGACTTAATTATATTAAGCAACTTTCCTGTAACACCACATTTTACAAGTCGTAACCATAATTTCATATGTGAAACACTATCAAAAGTTTTTTTTTACAGTCTATAAAACAACAATGCAATATTTTACCATTTCGAAAAGATTTGGAGATTAAAGAATGGAGAGGGAAGATGGCATCGGTAGTTCCAAAACCTGGCCGAAAACCTAACACTGCATCTGTAATTACCGAATGTTTATCACTCCATCTCGTCAGTCTCGAGTCGATCAATGCAGTAAACAATTTGCCAATATGTGAGACTAGAGATATGCCGCGGTAATTTCCCGGATCATTTGATTGTCCTTTCTTATATACTGGAACCACAATACTTTTTGCCCACAATTCGGGAAAGCTACCAGAATTAAGTATACATTTAAACAGCTTATATTACATAACACTGGTTTAATATATTATCTACTAAATATAATATATTTGTTCATCATAATGTCAAAACCGGTTGCCTTGTCCCGTTTTAACTTTTTAATACACATATCTTTTTCACTTTCAGTAAACGGTACATCTAGTTCTTCATATACAAGCTCTTTTTCATCTGGTTCACTGTCTTGTGCACAATTGACTTCATTATTTGAAATCAGATTTTTAAAATGTTCTTCAAATTGTTGTCAATGTACTGTTTATGCGAGTTTTGCGTCTCTTGATTTTTTTTTATAAAACCATTTTGGGTTAGAAATTGCTAAGTGCACGTAAATAGTCTTTATGCAACCTTTTACATTCTTCCGTAAACCACGGTTTGTCTAAAGTCTTATATTGTCTTTTAGGTTCTTTTCACAAATATCATATCGTCCAAATCGTACCAAAGCTTCGTAAATTGTTCGAATATATCAGTTAAAAGTATATTCAATGATTTCAACACTTTGATCAATGCCAGTGTTTACATCTATTATCTGTAGAACATCTACACATTTTTGAGTATCCAATAAAATATTGTTTTTGACCTCATCTTCGCTCTCGTCATTTCATTTGAAAATATCAATCATATGATAACTATAAGTACATGTATTTTCATTTACTTCGTTTACCTTTAAGATAAAAATAGCTTCTATTGGGGCATAACATGAATACTGATTACATTTACATACTGGAAAACTCTTTACTACATTGGACATTTCATTACCTGAGATTAAAAGGTAATCTATTGTGCTACAACCGTTTTTATTGTTAAAGGTAATTGTTCCGCTATCTTGACCAAATCGTCCATTACAAATATGTAACCCCGTAGACATACATAGCTGTAAAATCCGCTGACCAAAATTATTCGGTGGTTTCGTATCTTCAGAATGTCTTTTTTGGAATTCAATGTCACATTGACATAGTTAATAAAAGAAATTTTGTCTTGCAATTGTGCATCAATCGCTTCACCCGATATAAAGTCAGTTTCTATTCCAACACGGCTATTTAAATCACCAATTACTGCCACAGTGCCATTGTCTGAGAACAGTTCTATTTGTTCTTGAATCACATCAAATACATCACAGTCATATTTTCGATAAAAACATTTTTATCTGGTGGAACATATATAGCACATATAAACAAATCTTTATCATTATTCATAATACTCTAATCAACTTTTAACCATACATTACTATCAACACAAGTTTTTACAACTGAGATAAATGGACGTAGCCATTTCTTATAGAATACTACGACACCTCCTCCCTTACACCTTTTACGAGAGATGTAGTATTTTTCATAACCTTGTAAATCGAACGTGTTACCCAACACTCATTAAAGCACACAATATCATAACTTTTTCATTATCTGAACAAATTTTCCATCTCTCAATTTACGTAAAAGATCTTTAGAAATATTCCAAGAACACGTTTTTAGCACATTGTGGTATCCCTTTTTAAGGTAAAGCACAATTGTAACGTTTTTCCGCCGAATCCTACTCCTTCCACAACTGACCATTTATGAACAATTTATCGCCATTGATGTATGCTTTCTTGCTTACTTTTGTCGCTTTCTACACAATTGGCACAAGCTTTTTCCGTTTTCTAATACATCCTGAGGGGAATGTGGACTGATTCCGAACTTTGTACCTTTCAATGGATTAGAAACACTTCGTACATAATCCCGATCTGATATGTCGCTGAATGTGGGAACGATTGTTATCGCTAGGGTTGCACCATCTGTCTGCTTTCCTATGCGATATGCTTTTTCAACTTTAACTTTTGTCCTGGCATCGTCGATTTTGAGCTCGTTTTCGCAGAACTGTAGGACAGTTTCCACGCAGTTTTCATTGACATACTTCTGACGCGTTTCACTAGCTTCTTGCATCCCGTCCCTACTTCCTCTGCATTTTCATTTGCAATTTTTGTTTTCAGTTTGTGTTAATTCAACGCCAGTAGTCAATGTATCTAGTATCTTCTTAAGAGCCACATGTTCATCTTTAATGTCCGATAAGAAGTGCTCGTTGCGCTTTCAATGATCGATTCTGTCTTTACAATTTGCAAGTTCGCCGTCCACTCTATTAAACATAGTGTCAATTTTGTCTAGTCGAGCTTCGATTTTATCAAGTGATGACAATTTTGTCTAGTCGAGCTTCGATTTTATCAAGTGATGACAATTTTGTCTAGTCGAGCTTCGATTTTATCAAGTGATGACAATTTTGTCACTACACGCTCCATTCTCATATACATTGTTTTTTATTAGCAAAGCTTCAATTCCTGGTGTTGTTTGAGGGTTTATAATGCCTTACGATACGGTACGGTACGGTAAGAATTGTGGTAACTGGAAACCAATATTGGGCGAACTAGTCATTGGTCCTGTGTATTGCAATCGTTGTTGAATAGAGTTATTCATTGTGTTATTGTGTCTAGGACTTGAGAGTTGTTTTCACGTTTAAAATCTGTGAGCTTAAATCAACTAAACATGGTATTTTCTCAAGGTAACTCGATTGATCAGTCGACGAAGTTTCATATTTATAATTCGAATTTCGTTGTGGTTTATTTCGCTTCCGTCTAGGCATCACTTACACTTACTCCTGACATAATATCAATCCATATTTTCATACTTATAGAAGAATATCTCCATAATGTTTTCACAATTTTTTCAGAAGCCAAAAATTCACGACCATTTCACTAACGCATGCGTATTATATATATAATATCGAAATAAGGTCACATAAGACAGTTGATCGCTAAATACAGGTTTAATTGATATGAAATGCAGTATAAATGGGAAATTAAGGTCACATATTAATTGCAAGTCATTGCTTAATAGAGGTGGTCACTAAAGCAGGTTTGACTGTATATATACTGTTGTGAACTCTGATAATTTGTACTGTATTTGATATCCTGAACCATTTTCGTGATCACGATGATCCTATTTTGGTTTTTTATAGGATTTTAAGAAGAGTTTGAAGAAAACAAAGGGGTAATCAGAATATCGAAGAAGAACAGACAACACAATGGCCAAAAGAAAAAGTACAAAAGGACAAAGAAAGATCTACAAAACATACATATAAAACTAAAGATCGAGTAACACGAACCCCACTAAAAACCGGGGGTGAACGCAGGTGCTCCGGAAGGGTAGGCAGTTCCTGCTCCACTAGTCATTCTAGTTTCAAAATCGGTGATAAGTCATAAACGAGGAAAGGATGTGCTACGACAAAAGGAACCAAAAAAAAAAATAAATAAAAAAAAAAAATAAAGGAAAGAAAGAAAAAGCATAAAAAAAGAAGAGAAAATTTGAGTATAGTAATGTTATTGCAGCAAACGGGGTTCGTGTTGCTCAATCGTCAGTGTTCTGTGTAGTGTTTTCTAGATCATCGCTTGTCCTTTTGTGCTTTTGTTTTGGCCATTGCATTGCCTTTCCTCTTTGATTTACGGCTTCTGATTACCCTTTTGGTATCTTCAAGCTTATCGTTGTATGATCTTTTCTCATCACTTAAATAATGATATACTGTTGCAAATTGCTCCACTTTTTCTGAGCAATCTAATTTAAGAAGAGTTTGAAGATACCAAAGGGATAATCAGAATCCGCAAATCGAAGGACAGACAACACAATGGCCAAAAAGAAAAAAGAAGAAAAAGATTTACAAAGCATAACACATAAAACTAAAGGTCGAGGTACACGAGTCCTTGTAAGAACCGGGGTGAAATCAGGTGCTCCGGAAGGGTAAGTAATTCCTGCTCCACTGGCGACACCCATAGTGTTACTATAGTTACAATAATTTGTATTGAACTATAAAGGTACTTTGTGTCAGATATCAGAAATAAGAATACGTATGAAGCGTACCTACTATTATCCATTAAACAAAATGTCTACTTCACGTGGAAAATAAACCATTAGCTATCCAGTGGCACAAACTAGTTAATATTATATCTCTACCCTTAAATCCTATTTTCTATCGGTTGTGTACTAGTCGCCACGTGTGAGATCTAAATTCGCTAATTTAGGGTTCGCGTCATGGGTCAACATGGATGTATGAGAAATTAACCGATCTTCTACAACATCCAACAAACAAGACAAGCATATGCTTTTTGGAACGCACTCAATAGACATGTTCGCTAGGGTAGTGTTTTTAAATTTCCCACGCGACGACAAGTAAACAACAGATAGAATGTAAGGGAGTACGTATTCGATTTACGGATTCTGATCTGATTCCCCTGTTGACATTTCCAAACAATTTTTTTAATAAGAAAAACATAGATAGGTGATTTATTGTGCAGAACGCGTTTTTGTAATAAAATCCAACATATATTAAAAATCAAAAGAGTGGAAAGCCAAATACGTATTAAAGTCTTAAAGAACAAGAAAACGACAAAGTATAAACAGGATACCTATTATGTGTTGAGGTAATACATATGTATATGGATAAGGGAGATAAATCTTAGTTTCAAACCGCATTGGTGGTGTAATGGTTAGCGTGCTCCTCTCGGTTGTGGTAGATCGTGGATTCGAGCCCCGATCAGGTCAACCCAAAGACCATAAAATTGGTATTTGTTGTTTCTCTGCTAAGAACGAAGTATTAAGGAGAAAATGTGAATACTGGTTGGCTTGGAATTAGGATAATATGTCCGAGTGGAGCGACAAGTCTGTCCGTAGACTGTTGTTTCAGAGTGCTAGCACTATAAAAATCCAATTAAGAGTGTTCGTCAAGTACAAACCGGATCTCATCATCATATCATTGAAACTTAGCTCGCTCTCGCTATGAAATAGCTGAACAATTGATGAGTTGGCGCTAAGCAGCAACCACTCACTCTTAGTGTCAATAATGATTACATTATTCATATAATTTGTATGAACTCTAATTTTGTCCTTGTACATTATATTTACATTCTTTTAATGCATCATATGTTTATTCTATAATTATGCGTAAATACAGAATTTCGTATGAGTTATTTCCCGTTAGGACCTGCAAGTACCTTGTATCCAATGGTATCCCAGAAGTCACAAAACTCCTTCCGGTAATCTGAAATGACTTTATTGGATACATCAAAATGCATAGGCTGGTATGTTGGCCATATATCAGGGACTGTCAATCCAATATTCGGGTTGCTGTTCTTAGCGAAGTTTGTCCAGTAAGCAACAAGATTATCTGATAACTTCAGCTCATCTGAAGTCATAGTAAAATTGTACAAATTCGCTGTTTGAAATAAGAGTGGAAGTTCTGACCCATGACAAACATGCCCGGCACAAAATGCTAGATGTCCCCAAGCTTTAATGAAAGAGAACGCATGTGCATAAACATAACGCCAAATGTTCCCGCCATTTTTTAATCCTGCGTTTCTGCTATAGTTTCGCATAGAACAAGTAAATATGAAATCGGTTGCTGGAATTTCTAATGCATCTCGTTCATCAGAGATAGTAGCAGGTGGATACATTTTTAATATTTCGTCACTCTTAGTTGGTCTTAGAGCTGAAAGCAAGGCCGCATATTTCGATGGAGAAACTGGTTTTTTGAAACCTTCATAAATATATGGTCTGGTGTCTTCCGTCATACTTCCAATCATAATGGGCATTGGAATGAAATGACCTTGACTTATTGCCATTGTTGGTTGAGCAAGAACTATCTTTCCATCAACGTATGGAACCCAAGGCTCGAAAAACTGGAGAATATTTGTCGAAGAAGGAATCTTCTTAAGAGCAAGCTGAGCTGTAGTTATTTCATCGATAGATTTCTGTCTAAGGCAGGCCACATTCGCACAGTTAAGATTCAAAGACAGCAGATCACTGATCAAAATCATTTCATTTCTTGTTTTGAATTGTAGAGAGCTATTGGTGCACTTTGTATGATGACTCTGTTGAAGTACTGACCACTGTCCTTAGTCATTAAGTGGACTGTTATAGACTGACCACCCGCACTCTGACCAAACAACGTTACCTAAATAAAAAACAAATGAAAACATTAAGGGACGTCATTTACTATAAAAATATTATTATTCGGACGGATTCAATTTTCGAGGATTTCATTGTTCACTTTAAAACACCAAATATGGCACCTCACTAAATACAAACTTTTTATATTGCTATTTGTAACCAAAGAATGCAGGAACAAACGAACCAAGGACGTGTAATTAAAATCACGAAAATAGATTCCCGCGAAAATAAGTACATTCACGGTGATATTAAAATTTCAAATAGTAACAGTATGACAAGCAACAAAGATATACTCTTACACCTCTGTATATCTACAGTTCTTATCACCGTTCTCACAACAGTCATATATGATATGGTGGAAGCTGTACAGCTTACCCATTCCGGTACACCTGGGTTTGTGTTTGTTTAGGTCTTCTCTGTAGGGTTTTGTCGTCCCTTGTTTGTATGTTTGTTTTTTTGTTTTTTTAGTTCATTGTATTTTCAATCCTTCTTTGATTTGCGGTTTCTGGTTACCACTTTGGTATCTTTTTATATTGTAAGAAATAGTATGCTATGATGTATTCCTGATACATGTATCATCGACAAGACTTTTACCGATCTTGACCATGAGTAACACGGCGGATATCCTAATTTTTTGGTTTTTTTTTGAAGATGCGTAATGAGGCTGTTTGGTTGCCATGGTAACAGTAATTGGCAAACTTGTACTTCCTGTTCGTATACTTAAATTTTTAGAAGACATCTTCAACATCACTAATTTGTAATTATATTATGAATTTTTCAAAATATTTTTTTGAGAAATCTGTGTGGCAAAAGTGCAAATTTAGTGATTTGAAGACTGAAATTAAATGAGTTCTATGATGAAGTTGTAACCATAGCAACCAAAGTTAATTCATGCGTTCTTTTATTAATTTTATGAGTTTTCCATCAAAATGCAACACATGAACCATATAAACTCCAATTTTGCAACTATTAATAAATCACCCACCGCATGATTCTTAGGTAGAGCCATACTTAAACAAGGAACTGCTTACTCTTCAGTGTTCTCATCTCAAACATTTATTTACTAGTGACGCATTTAAACTATCAGTATATTCTAAACAGCTACCCAATTGTCTTTTCTCAACAATATGTTTTGTTTTGCTCTACCTTATGAGTAAATCGTGTTGTCATCACCTGCGTACAATGCATTACACGTTTTATTGTTAAATATTGTGATGTTTTATTCGCTTTCCGTTTAAGAAAATTCCACACGTCCGTTCCTTTGTATTCTGAAGACAGTGGCAAACATATTGTTTTGTCATTCATAATTGTAGTATATAGAGCGTTCTATTCATAGACGAATCCAGGGGGACATAGGGCCCATCCCCTTTTTGAGCTAAGTTATAGACTGGTAAAAACGTTTTTAACAGAATATTTCCAATTTCATCCCGACGTGTTTTGTAATTTTCACTTTGAATTACGCCTCGGTATATTTTAATTTTTCTTAAAGCAAACAGTTTTGCAACCCGATTTTTTTTCTATGAAAGAAGCCACCCCTCCCTTTATAGAAATGTCTTGATCCGCCTCTGAAACAGTGCCGTCTTAGCGCATGGGCAAGATGGGAAGTTGCACGGGGCCACATGCTAATCTATGTATGTTGTACACGGCATGTTTTTGTTAATGTTTAAGCACTGATTTTGATTAAAGTAACAATAAAATAAATATCTGTTTAATGTTATTGACATTTACAGTTTTATTACTGTGAGTGGTTGTGTAGGAATATATCCCCAGCGCACTACTTTGCCCGGGGGCCTATATCGTTGTTAAGACGGCTCTGTTCAGATACACGACCATGTGAACAACATTCACTATATAACAGGAAGATTAGACAGTTATCTACAAGTGTGATATTTATATGCTATAAATAAACTTCTATATTCTTGTTTTTTGAATACAGACCTTTGAAGAATCACCACCAAAACTTTTTATATTTTCATTGACCCATTTTAATGCGAGTCGTTGATCCAAAATGCCATAATTCCCACTAGCCTTGTTATCAGCTGTCAATAGAAATCCCAATGCCCCTTTAAATAAAGAAAACTCATATATATTCTTCAATTCAATAGGAGTGAGTGAGTGAATGATTATTTTTAACGCCAAATGAACAATTATTTCAGACATATCATGGCGAGAAGTTACATTCGATGAGATGATAATGATGTCCACTTTTTACTAGACCAACACCCTTATCACTTGCTCACTGAAATAACAGGGTGCACGCCTGGCTGTGTAAATTACAAAAAATGGTGCACTCGACTCGCAGCCGCAAGTGATAAAGTTTACCAGTTGCTTGCCCATGGTCGGTGATTCTCTCCGGGCTTCTTCCATCACTAAAACTGGTCGCCATGATATAGCTGAAATATTGCTGAAAGTGGCATTAAACACAATAAATCAATGAAACCTGAAATAAACATCGGCGGGTAGACATGTCGCTCGTCTCTTACACTTTATTCTGATTCCAACTCAACCAGTCTTTACTATTCCTCCTTAATGCGGCGTGCATAACGGAAAAGCATTGACTACCAATGCTATTGTCTTTGGCGTGACCCGACTGTGGCTCGAACTCACGTTGTACCATACCAGAGACGGGCACACTAACCAGTAATACTCAATAATGACTATCCGATATAATACTTAGACACAAATTAAACTAAAGGAACGGCACGTTTATTGCTTTTCTACATTTTATAGTCACAGAATGGTCACCTATAACTCATATGGGTGAATCAGTCCCTAGCCTGCAGTTGAGCAGAACTGGTTTCTTTTGAATGTGCAATGTGAACAAAAGCTATGAAGAAACCACCCATTACCCCCTTTATATCTTGTTCCTATATATTCAAATAAAAATGGTACTTTGCTAAAAACAAAGGTTGAAGATATGAAAATGGGTATTCGGAAGCAGCAAATAAAAAGGACAAACAATAAATGACCAAAAGGGGAAAAATATAAATGCATGAATTACTGGAGACCCTAAAGTGACAATAATATAAATAAAATCTCCCAATTTCAATTTTAATATTTTCATATTATAAATATTTTATGATCAATGCCAGATATTTTGTTGTACAATATATATTTGTGTTTGTATGCGCATAGTGGTGTCCAACACATATTGACAATACGAGAAACATGGCGGGTGTTTTATAAGAAGCAGGGACTGCTTGCTCTTCTCGGATGACTGGATTCATCCCCGGTTTTTGGTTGGGTTCGTGGTGCTCATCTTTTTAATTTTCTGTGTTGTGTTTTGTGCTTTGTTTGTCTTCGTACTGTGTCTTGTGTGCCCAGTGTTTCCTATTTCTCTGGATTGCACAATACTGATTCCCCCTTCGGATTTCTCTAATGTTTATTTAAAGACGAACAATATTCTTACCAATTCTGTAATCCATATTCACAACAATAACATTCCCTTTCAGAGCAATGTTTTCTCCATTAAATACTAAAGCTCCAGCAAACATGTGATCGAAGTTGCCGCCATGTATAAATACCATAACCGGAAGTTGACACGAGGCATTAGCAGATGGCGGAATCCAAATATTTAGATACAAACAATCTTCAGAAATCTACAATCAAAATGATTATACTAAGCATTTATAATACATTAAAGCGTCAAGAATCTCGCTCATGTAGGGTGTACTCGATATAACATTATTTGATAAAGTTTGTTAGTGAATTGCGACAGGTCGGTGGTTTTCTCCGGGTAATCCGATGTTTACTCCACAAATAAAACTGACCGGCACGATATAACTGAAATATTGTTGAAATTGGTGTTAAACACCATATATATAAACCCCACCCTCCTAAAACGTCAAGGCATCATTTTTTTTTTAACTTTAACTAAATATATGTAGTTTTATTCATTGTTTTTCATATGTGTCTGTATTGTCTTTGGAGATTCAACTATCAAGAGAGGAGTGTTGGGATACCATTGACCCGTTTAACCCCGCCACTTCTTTGTGTTCGTCCCAAACTAGGATATGGATTTCCTACGTCATAGGTTGTGATCTCTCTATTATGTTCAGTGATGGAGAATGGTGATTTATTGATTTGTTGATAATATTTGAAGTGTTGCCCATCACTGTTTAAATTTTCATTTTCATAAATAAAAGAGGTTCATTTTGTTTGAATTATTGACCATTACAATTTAATTTTTCTGTTCAAAAGTTCATCACTTCAGTTTACTAGTAAATGAACACCTCTTGTCTACGTTGTTTGTCTACTTTGTTATTTGTATAAGGGATACTTTAATGTACGATATTCTTTTAATTTGTATTAGGGATACTGTAATGCATGAGATTCTTTCGATTGGTAGAAGGGATACCTTAATGTACAAGATTCTTTTAATTTGTATAAGGGATGCTTTAATGTACGAGATTATTTTAATTTGCATAAGGGATACTTTAATGTATGAGATTCTTTCGATTGGTATAAGGGATACCTTAATGCACGAGATTCTTTTAATTTGTATAAGGGATACTTTAATGTACGATATTCTTTTAATTTGTATAAAGGATACTTTAATGCATGAGATTCTTTTAATTTGTATAAGGGATACTTTAATGTACGGGATTTGTTTTTAAAATTTGTATAAGGGATGCTTTAATGTACGAGATTCTTTTAATTTGTATAAGGGATACTTTAATGTACGAGATTCTTTTAATTTGTACAAGGGATACTTTAATGCATGAGATTCTTTTAATTTGTATAAGAGATTCTTTAATGTACGAAATTCTTTTAATTTGTACAAGGGATACTTTGATGTACGAGATTCCTTTAATTTGTATAAGAGATTCTTTAATGTACGAAATTCTTTTAATTTGTACAAGGGATACTTTAATGTACGAGATTCTTTTAATTTGTATAAGGGATACTTTAATGTACGAGATTCTATTAATTTGTACAAGGGATACTTTAATGTACGATATTCTTTCGATTGGTATAAGAGATTCTTTAATGTATGAGATTCTTTTAATTTGTATAAGGGATACTGTAATGCACGTGATTCTTTCGATTTGTATTTTCATTTGGCATTTTTGGTGTACCGTGCTGTTTTGTGACCGAACTTTCTCCTTTCACATCTGGTTTTCTGAATGTACTTCTTGTGAATTTTATTTGAAGAATATTAATAAATTACAATGTAAAGAATAATTTAGTGTTGATGTATATAAATTGTACATAGCATACATATTCAAAATGAATTTGAGGACCGTCGAAATCGTGATCGTATGGGGGTTGGGTTTTCAACTACCTGTGAAATCAGTGCCTATCATCATTAACATCGTTTGTTCGAATCGCGCTCATGGCGAGCTGCAATCGATACAGCAACTTGCAATAGGTCGGTGCTGTTCTCGGGTACTCCGGTTTTCCCCCACTAATAAAACTGACCACCGCGATATAACTAAAATATATTTGTAAGTGGCGTTAATCACCATAGCCCTTTAAAAGGAATAACTATTGTAGATTGCTGTTGCATTCCAAATATTGAAAATTTATCACGAGTAATCGAACAACGCCATAATTCACTAATGCCGATTAGTGAATTAATAACTTGATCCATCTAATGGTGCCTCTAAAATTAGACACTCACGTGACTGTGAAATGTAGAACATCAATGAAAACACACGTTAATTGTTGTTTAAATGTTATGTTGGATAGTCTCTCATGTTCATTTATATCCAAATCCCTTTCGTAGTAATTGAATCGTTACTTTTAAAACCAAGTCCACCTTACAACGCCTCTTAAAAGTTTTGATATTTTCTATGACTAAATTTAGCAAAATAATAATAGCAATGATACTACATTTAATGAAATAACCATCAACTAATTCATCTAGAGGCCGTCGTGGTTGTGATCGTATTGTACTTTGATTTACAACTATCAGTGCCTATCATCACTAATGTTGTGAGTTCGAATCCCGTCCATGGCAAGGTGTACTCGAGACAACATTGTGTGATAAAGTTTGTCAGTGACTTGCATCAGGTCGGTGGTTTTCTCCTGGTAGTCCTTTTCCCCCCACCAATAAAACTGACTGCCACGATATTACTGAAATATTGTTGATGAAAGTGGCGTTTAACACCATAACCATAACCCTAACTAAATTCATCTATTACAATATCACAAATATGCAATTCTTGATTGACAAGAACTATTTACACTGAAGTAAACGTGTTGTAGTTTATGATAGCCACTACATTTATTGTTCCGAACGCAAACGTCAAGACTCACCTGTTTTGGGCACATAAAGGCTGGGTTCATTATTTCACAATCTTTTTGTGGACATGCTTGTTTCAGGCTTGTGGCATTCAGCGTTCCAGGTGACCACGGTAACGGATCTTGTGGATTTTGCCATCTGTAAAAGTAAGGCAAATACATTCTCCCCAGAAGAATGATTAAGTTTACTGCAGCAAATTCACTCTGTTAGTAATAGTTTCTGCATTCTAGAGAAATAGTTTCGAAAAGGGAAATTATACATGCTATGGACGGCCGTGGTTGATTAATGTCGGATGTTGCTGCTTAGTCGAAAAATCGTAGTAACGGAGTCACAGTCGATATCACTAAAATACTAAATTGGTTCGTCAACTGTGGTATTTCCTAGATGATTATAGACACTTCAGTAGAAAGTGGCAGGATTAAGCTAGTTATATAGTCCCAAGTCCCTCTTAGTAGAATGATGCGGTCATTCATATGGATATCAATAAAGGACTTTACATTGTAAGCAATGGTGATATAGGAGATGAATTGGATTTTACGATGTATTTTTGTTTTGTTTTCATATTCACGATGGTCCACTGATATTGTTCATAAGTATATAATCTTAGATATAACAACAGTCTGTGTACGTAGCATGATGTTATTTTTGAGTAAAATAGATGAAAAGAACGTGTAACCTTGTCTGTGATGGTTTTTATTTGTTGAAAAGAATAAACAGCAGTGTGTGAAGTTGTCTATAATGTTCCTTTTTGGGGAACAGATATGAAAAAAGTGTGTGTTTTTGTATATGGTGTTCTTTTCTGGGGGAAAACATGACAACATCGTGTGTACTTGTCACTGTGGTGTTCTTTTTGGAAAAACATGGCAGGAGTGTGGGTACTTATGTAGGGTGTTCTTTTTGAATAACAGTACTATTTTACAACAATTTGTGTACTTGCATATGATATCCCTTTTGAGTTGAAAACACAATGTGTTCTTTTCAAAATAAGACATAACAGCAATGTGTGCTCCTTGTGTTCTTTTCAAAATAAGACATGACAGCAATGTGTTTTTCTTATGGTTTTTTCCAAAATAAAACATAAGAATAATGTGTGTCCCTTATGTTCTTTCCAAAATAAGACATAAGAGTAATATGTGTCTTGTATGCTCTTTTCAAAATAATGTGTGTACTTTACTATGATATCAATGTGTGTCTCTTATGTTCTTTCCAAAATAAGATAAAACAGCAATGCTTGTGTCTTATGTTCTTTCCAAAATAAAACATAAGAATAATGTGTGTCTCTTATGTTCTTTCCAAAATAAAACATAAGAATAATGTGTGTCTCTTATGTTCTTTCCAAAATAAGATAAAACTGAAATGCGTGCCTACTATGTTCTTTCTAAAATAAGACATAACATCAATGTGCGTCTCTTATGTTCTTTCCAAAATTAAACATAAGAATAATGTGTGTCGCTTATGCTTTTTCAAAATAAGATAAAACAACAATGTGTCTCTAATGTTCTTTCTAGAGTAAAACATAACAGCAATATATGTCCCTTATGTTCTTTTTAAAATAAGACATAACAGCAATTTGTTTCTCATATGTTTTTTTCTTCAAAATAAGACATAACAGCAGTATGTTCCTCTTATGTTCTTTCCAAAATAAGACATAACAGGAATATATGTATCTTATGTTCTTTCCAAAATAAAACATAAGAATAATGTGTGTCTCTTATGTTCTTTCCAAAATAAGATAAAACAGCAATGCGTGTCTACTATGTTCTTTCCAAAATAAGACATGACAGCAATGTGTTTCTCTTATGTTCTTTCCAAAGTAAGACATAACAGCAATGTGTCTCTTATGTTCTTTCCAAAGTAAGACATAACAGCAATGTGTCTCTTATGTTCTTTCTAAAGTCAGACATAACAGCAATGTGCTTCTCTTATGTTCTTTCAAAATAAAACATAAGAATAATGTGTGTCTCTTATGCTCTTTCCAAAGTAAGATAAAACAGCAATGCGTGTCTACTATGTTCTTTCCAAAATAAGACATGACAGCAATGTTTCTCTTATGCTCTTTCAAAAATAAGACAATATGTGGAACTTTCTGTGATGTACGACTAGTTTTAACAGATGATTTGAAAAATTACAAGAAATATTCTGATATCAGTACATTAGCTACATAATACAAACATAAGTATCTAATGTATCACCTACAACGCTCAAAATCAAAAGAAAAGAAATCCAGATAACTTTTAAAAAAAGTCTTAAGGAGAAGGAAAACAAACTGACCTAGAAAGAATAGGCAACATCTGCAAAGGTCACATGTGTCTGAGTATTCATCCTTTTTAAGAGAGAACATTGTATTCAGGAGATAACTGTATTGTATTTGAAAATTTCACGGCATCAATTGGAGATTTGATGGTCTTAAATTTAGTTTACTGGCGACGCGCTAGCGGAGCCAGTAAATGGATATTTGCGACCATTAAATCGACAATTGAATTCTAATGAAATCATGTGTAGGATAGACATACATACATCATATGTGTATATTTCCGTATTATTGACAAGATGACATAGGCGGTAATCAGCTAAATTATAAAAACAATTCATGCTATTTCAACCGTGGAATTGGTGTAAATGACACCATTAAGTCGACAATTGATGCCGTGAAATATTAAAATACAATTCAGTTATCTCCATTCAAATGTAATCATGTGTATTGCTACATTGTTGACAAGATGACGAAGGCGGCAATCGTCTAAAATATCTCATGATTTTCAACCGTGGAATTAATACCATGAAAATTACAGCATTGTCCAATCACAAACCAGGGATATTAAACAACTACATTAGGATAATTATTTGATTTCCATCAAAGGATATGATTTTTAACATTACACCTGGAAATATGATTAAATAAATAGGAAAGGCAGATCTGTGAATTTAAGTTTACATATCTTCACCTTTGTTGTGCTGTTCACTACGACTTAAGGGTGTACCATACACTACAGGGAGATAACTCTATAAAATCAAGTGAACGTTTTGATCATATAATGTTTGTAACCAGATTTCAAGCATCTCGGTGATCAAAACCACAGAGAGGAAAGCTGCTATGTAGCTAATGAATTTATAGTCTGTTGGTTGGAATTCTTTTTTTTATTTTGATATTTATTACAGTTGAGATATTCAAACACACTGCCGAAAAAAATAATAAAATTAAACGAGCAGATCAATTTTTAACTGAAGTGTATGGTACCATCTTAAGTGAAAGAACAAACGATGTTCGATTTGTTTTTACTCCCATTAGTGGTGTTCATGCTTTTTGTGCGAAACTTGTAATTATTTACGTATATTGGTGTCAATAACACGATGAATGCCACTAGTGGAGCAGGATCTACTTCCATTTCAGCCCACCCGAGTTCACAACAGCGGTATTACTGGAATTTCTGTCCAGGTATATGTCTTCCGGTTTTTATTTTCGTATTATGATATTCAATACTATAACCTAGTTATAAAATGCAAAAGCGATGTTTGGTTCGTCATTTCTACGTATTTTGCTTTTGGTATTTGTGTTAGCTTGTGCAAAGTGGTGTCCAATATATAGGTACTAACTTTATGAATAACTCTGCGGGTATCTTATCAGTTTTCTGTGTTTGTTTTGGTTGTACTTGTCTCCGTCCTGTGTTTTCTGTACTTAATGTTGCCAGTTTATTTGGATTGTCGATTCCGGATTGTTCCTTCGGTTTTCTCTAACGTTTATGTATTGTAAGGAGCTCATGCTTTATTCATGCCATTAACATTGTAGTACGCATAATGTTGGGAAACAGAAACAGAACGGACGCAATTAGTGAAGCAAGAACTGTTTCACCTTCCGAAGCAGCTAAAGTCATCCTCGCATCTGAGTTGGGTTCATGGGTTTCTATGGCTTACTAATACTATGTGGTGTTTTTGTTTTTGCCTTTGTATTTTCTGCCATTCTTCCAATTACGGCTTCTGATTCGTATCTTCAAACTTTTTTCTTATCAATTCTAGCTGTCGGCTTTGAGAACGTTATATAAGTTTGGTTTGGTTTATGGTATTTAACGCCACCTTCAATCAATTTTCAGTCATATCGTGGAGGTCAGTTTTATTGGTGGAGGAAACCAAGATACCTGGAGAAATCCACCGACCTGCATGTCGCAAGTCACAGACAACCTTTATCACATAATGTTGTATCAAGTACATCTTGCCATGAACGGGGTTCGATTTTTTTTTACTTTAATGGTGTTAGGCACTGATTGAACATGTAGTTATAAATCCAACTACCATGCGATCATCACCACGACGGCCCCTGTCGGGTTTAAAAGTGTTATATAGGTTATCATGTAAGGACATGTGTACTTAATATATCGTTTTCATATCTTAGATCTCCTACAGGTGGTAAGGCATATGGTATCCCTAGGAATGCTTGTCCTCTAGAAGTCGTAAGACCCACTATATTGCCGTACTTAGTACTAACAGTAATGCCACTGACCACAGCAGGCACAATACTTATCCATGCAGTTAAAATTCATACTAAATCTAACAAGAGTCAATACATTATATACTTTAAATATTAGTATCTATTGTGATAACAGGTATTCGTAGGTACATGTATATTATTGCATTTATCAATATTTATCTTATGCTATGATGTTTGTAAAATGATTACATGTTATTGGATATTAGATGTGAGATAATAATACTAGCTTAAGCTCGCCACTCTTTTTTGAAGTGTTCGTACCAAGCAGGGAAGTGAGAGTTCATGTATTTGTGTGTTAGAATGTAGCCCCGATACTTTTTTTGTTTTTTGTATTTTTTATTTTGAAATTCCTGCACCAAGCCAGGAAAGTGAGAGGTGAGGTATTTTGTTTGTGAGTTAGGAGTATAGACCCCCACTTTCTATTGAAGTGCCCGTACCAAGCCAGGGAAGTGAGAGGTCATGTATTTGTGTGTTAGAATGTAGCCACACCACTTTTTTTTTTTTTTTTCTCTCGAAATTTCTGTACCAAGCCAGGAAAGTGAGAGTCAGATATTTTGTTTGTATGTTAGGTGTATAGCCCCCCATTTTCTATTGAAATGCCTGTACCAAACCAATAAAGTGATAGGTCATATATTTGTGTGTTGTGGTGTAGATTCTACTTCTATCTATGATTTTGTTATGGTATTTTATAGCCGTACCAACAATGTGGATTTTTCCATTTTCATTTTATCCCAATTTTATATTAATGGTTCATAATATTTCATATTTTCCTGTTTTACAATAGTTTAACTCCGCCACTTATTATTGTAGTGCCTGTAACAAGCCGGAAAATGAGTGGTTATGTATATGTATGCAAGATATTAGATATATTTATCATTGAAATTTACAGTTCCTATTATTATTTGTGGTTTTCTTCGAGTACTCCGGTTTCC
Organism: Gigantidas platifrons; assembly: GCA_002080005.1. Classification (NCBI taxonomy): domain Eukaryota; kingdom Metazoa; phylum Mollusca; class Bivalvia; order Mytilida; family Modiolidae; genus Gigantidas; species Gigantidas platifrons. The sequence goes on along the minus strand of MJUT01042301.1, from coordinate 10,582 downwards.
TCTACTAATAAAACGGACCGCCACGATATAACTGAAATATTGTTGAAAGTGGCGTTAAACGCCATAAGCCTATTATTATTAAACCAGATGTTCTTATACCTCAGACATGTGCGACCTTTGTCGATTTTGGCTAACTTTGTTATGGCCATTGATTTTTTCTTGCTCCTAATGGCATACAATCATTTGCCTGTCCAATCTTCTGATCTTGAGTGTACATGATGAAGGTTATTCCAGAAACGCGTCGTGCGCCCTAAAACAATATATATCTACTTATCACAGGGTTTTAACTAGAGTAATAAGGCGGGTGCCGGTATTTTGTGGGGCTCCTGTTGCTCGATCTTTAGTTTTCTGTGTAGTGTTTTGCAGGTCTTTCTTTGTCCTGTTGACCTTTTGTCCTTTGGTACCTTTCTTCAGGCCATTGTATTGAGAGTCCTTCCATTAACAGCCTCTGATTACTCTTTCGTTATCTCTTTTGTACCTTTCTTTAGGTCATTGTATTGTAAGTCATTCCATTAACAACCTCTGATTACTCTTTCGTTATCTCTTTTGTACCTTTCTGTAGGTCATTGTATTGCGAGTTCTTCCATTAACAGCCTCTGATTACTCTTTTGGTATCTCTTTTGTACCTTTCTTTAGGTCATTCTATTGTGAGTCCTTCCATTAACAGCCTCTCATTACTCTTTTGTACCTTTCTGTTGGTCATTGTATTGTGAGTCCTTCCATTAACAGCCTCTGATTACTCTTTTGTTATCTCTTTGTACCTTTCTGTAGGTCATTGTATTGTGAGTTCTTCCATTAACAGCCTCTGATTACTCTTTTGTTATCTCTTTTGTACCTTTCTGTAGGTCATTGTATTGTGAGTCCTTCCATTAACAGCCTCTGATTACTCTTTCGTTATCTCTTTTGTACCTTTCTTTAGGTCATTCTATTGTGAGTCCTTCCATTAACAGCCTCTGATTACTCTTTTGTACCTTTCTGTAGGTCATTGTATTGTGAGTCCTTCCATGAACAGCCTCTGATTACTCTTTTGTTATCTCTTTTGTACCTTTCTGTAGGTCGTTGTATTGTGAGTTCTTCCATTAACAGCCTCTGATTACTCTTTTGTTATCTCTTTTGTACCTTTCTGTAGGTCATTGTATTGTGAGTCCTTCCATTTACAGCCTCTGATTACTCTTTTGTTATCTCTTTTGTACCTTTCTGTAGGTCATTGTATTGTAGGTCCTTCCATTAACAGTCTCTGATTACTCTTTTGTTATCTCTTTTGTACCTTTCTGTAGGTCATTGTATTGTGAGTCCTTCCATTAACAGCCTCTGATTACTCTTTTGTTATCTTGAAGTTCGTCTTATTAGGAATATCGATTTTGTCTCTGTATAATGCAGCTATTTGATTTTGGAGAACTGTTATGACGGTGTTGGGGGCCCGAGTGGCTCAATGAGTTAGGTCGTTGATGTAACCAATACGGCATGGGTTCGCGCCCGGCTTTGTATATTACAAAAAAGGGTGCAATCGACTCGCTGTCGCAAGTGATAAAGTTTACCAGTTGCCTGCCCATGGTCGGTGGTTCCCTCCGGGTACTCTTGGCTTCCTCCACCAATGGTCGCCATGATATAGCTGAAATATTGTTGAAAGTGGCGTTAAAACACAAAAAATCAAATCAGATCAAATCTGACGGTGTGGTATATTTTGATAAGGATTCGATTAGTTAATTTACCTGCCACGCCACTTGATATTGAAGAGTCTTTACCATAGCAGGTAAGTAAGCCGTCATGTACTTGTGTGCGTGTGGTATCTATTTTTCCTCTTTTTATGATTTTGATATTTGATTTTAAAATCGTTTCGACAGTGTTGTATTTGCTTTCTTCATTTTATCACAATATACATGTATACACATGTGTGTATGCTGATATGGATCGTGAAAATCTTAATGCCCTGTTGTGTACATGTAATGTACTGGTTTTAAAAATAAAATTTACACACACAATCTAAAAAATACCTGTAAATGTCAAATGCACATTTTCTTTTCAGCCAGAAACGAAATGTGTTCTTGTAGTTATTTGTCAAATATTGGAACATAATAAAAAAAAAACCCAAAATACCACAACCGTTAGAAGAGCTCTAAAATATAACTGGAAAATCGTAGAACGTAAAAACAATAACTCTCACACATATATAAATGACCTCTTACTCTCCTAGTTTGAAAAATGCACTTCAATAAAAACAAAGTGTGGGTTAAACTGACTTTGACGGAAATATGTGTGTATTCATTTATATTTGTCTAATGACTAAATATTACAGTTACGTACACAGAGTAATTTCAGTTCTATGTCATAAATAAACACCTTGGATGCAGTTATGTTTTTGTGTAGATTGACTTATTAGAGTTAAATATTGTGCAAAAACCAAATGTGCACAGAAAATATCCAGATTATGTGACACCAATTTTTCACATGCTATTACCGATCCAAAGTCTGTGAACCAAAAGAAATTGAAACGCAATAGGAATCAAGTACTTCCGCCAAAATACAACGTCTCCACTTATAAAACTAGTTTGTTCTTTTCATATTCGACAAGAAATTAGTGTTGACGTGGAAATGTATACTGTATGGATGGCCAATAGACTAGGATAAAAGGTCCACCGTGGCCCAAAGCGAATGGCAGATTACTCCATCTACGTCATCCCATCTTAATCTAGTGTAATTAAAACAAAACAAAAACAAAAATAAAGAAAAAATATGACCAATACCTTGAATTTTGAACAACAAATATTATGCTTGTCAAAATGATGTGTAGGAAAGTGTCTACATTGCCTATAGGCGGCTACGCCACTGTTCGCTTCAGCAATTTCAATCAAGATTTGAATTACTTTCATTTAACAACGATTCTATTACATAAGTATTTTTAAATTAATGTATGTATACTATTCTGTTAGCTAATGATTTAACTAACCTTTCATGTTTCACGGTGTATGACTTTCAAGTCAATGTTTGTTTACTTTGAGTAAATAATAGAGTGCTCTTCCTTGTTAGTAACTAACGTCAACGGTACCTCCCTTTGACCAAATTCAAATATTTTTTCACAGCCACAGGTGTACTAGCTTAGTTCGTGAGATCGACCACACTCACCATGAAGTGTGTTAGCGACTTCTATATGAAAGAAGGCAGGGATGGAAACTGATTGCATATGTAGATGTAAATGCAGCTACCATAGGATCGTGGCCCCTGTTTTAATCGGGTACTGACTGAAAATTCTTTTATTTTTATTTTTGCGAGGACTCGATGTTCTTTCAGTGACATTTGAGGGTTGGACATTTCTCACATGTGGAACAAAATAACATGACTGTATCATTTCACCACGGGATTATGCTTGACCTCATAAAACTAATGTTACCTTGTCATATTTTATCCAAGCCAAGAAAGTATGCATGGTCATGTATAGCTGCATTAGGGATAGGAGATTTGCCTCTGGTCCTACGACCTTCAGATTAGATTTTGGTATTGTTCTCACGTGTGATGATTTTCTATGTGTCATTATTTTATCAATTAGAAATCATTATATGAATTGTCTGAGATCCAATAAAAGATTCAAGATACAAATGGTGGTAACCTGAAGCGTAAATCGAAAAAGGTCATATAATTCCAAAGTCAAGAGAAAAAGGTCATATAATACCATAGTCAAGAGAAAAAAATCATATAATACCATTGTCAAGAGAAAAATGACATATAATACCACATTCAAGAGAAAAATGACATATAATACCATATTCAAGAGAAAAATGACATATAATACCATATTCAAGAGAAAAAGGTCAAATAATACCATAGTCAAGAGAAAAAGGTCATATAATACCATATTCAAAAGAAAAAGGTCATATAATAATATAGTCAAGAGAAAAAGGTCATATAATACCATAGTCAAGAGAAAAATGTCACATAATACCATATTCAAGAGAAAAAGGTCATATAATAATATAGTTAAGAGAAAAAGTTCATATAATATCATAGTCAAGAGAAAAAGGTCAAATAAAACCATAGTCAAGATGAAAATGTCATATAATACCACATTCAAGAGAAAAAGGTAAAATAATACCATAGTCAATAGAAAAATGACATATAATACCATAGTCAAGAGAAAAATGACATATAATACCACATTCAAGAGAAAAATGACATATAATACCATATTCAAGAGAAAAATGACATATAATACCATATTCAAGAAAAAAATGACATATAATACCATAGTCAAGAGAAAAATGACATATAATACCAGTCAAGAGAAAAATGACATATAATACCACATTCAAGAGAAAAAGGTCAAATAATACCATAGTCAAGAGAAAAAGGTCTTATAATAATATAGTCAAGAGAAAAAGGTAAAATAATACCATAGTCAAGAGAAAAATGTCACATAATACCATAGTCAATAGAAAAAGGTCATATAATACCATAGTGAAGAGAAAAAGGTCAAATAATACCATAGTCACGAGAAAAAGGTCTTATAATAATATAGTCAAGAGAAAAAGGTAAAATAATACCATAGTCAAGAGAAAAATGTCACATAATACCATAGTCAATAGAAAAAGGACAAAAGGACAAACAATGATTTATTACAAAACATTACATAAAAAGCAAAGATCGAACAACAGGAACCACACTAAACCTAAAACCAAGAATAGCAAAACAGCCAACGGAGTCAATATCTCTCCAGGGCGGTGTTTTTTTGCTACTAGGAAGAGGATCGGAAGACCTTCCAGTCCGTTTTTTTGCCAACGGAAGATCTTCGGAAGAGCTTCCGTCTCTTCCTTTCCACGAGGTACATTAGACGGAAGAGTCACGTGATTCAAAATGGAGACCGAAGACCTTGTTCTGATGTGTGACATATCTTGAAGTTAATTCATGTCCGATTTTGATAATTGTTATATCAATAAATTCAGAATTTAATGTAGTTTTACTCTATAATTTCAAAATAATTTTCTCTGAGAAAAATTTTGAGAATACACAAGTTGAGCACACAACTAAATTAATTTCTTTCCAAACACAATGCAATCATAGTAATTTTGTAGACAAATTATTTAAGTCTGTGTTTAAATCATGCATACAAGCCAACCCTCGAGAGTCTAAAAGCGGTAGGGTGGTATGGGGTTTGTCCCCCCCTTAGAATTGTTTTTTTTTCAGAAGAACGCAAACTGGTGGATTCTGTTGCATTTTGGATTTAAAATCTGTTCAGTCAAATCTTTAAATATAGTATGAAAAAAACATGAAAAAATGGAAATTAGCATTTTACCTATATACAAGTCCACCCTCGGTCCCTCGAACTCGGATGGGTCGAATACCATGGATGTCTCGAACTTATTTGAAAGTCTCGTCAATTTTCCATATGTGTTTAAGTAAAAAAAAAAACCCTTTCGCTCGAACACTGACACCTCGAACAGTCGAACTCAATAAATGGCCCCGTCAATAATAAATTCACGAGTTTTACCCTATCAAACTCGAACATTGCAATTTAATTGACAGATAGATGTACGTTGAATGTGTTTACTTAAGGAATATTTGAAATTGTTGAACAGGTTATACGATATAACCTGGTTTGGGTCAGTTTACACTTAAGAAACCGCGAAACGGTTTATGAAAAGCGTAAACTGACCCAAACCAGGTTATGCAAGTATAACCTGTTCAACAATTTAAAATATTCCTTATAATTTAATTTTTACAACAAAATTTAATGATTCCTCGATTTTAATTGCGATTATTTCATGTGACTATTTGAATTTGTCGTTAGCGGATGAACACGTTGGTGACGTCACAATACAAACCCAGGTTATCGAGTATAACCAATGTTGCTCTAGGCGGATCAGCCAATCGGATTGTAGTATTCACATGAAATTAAATTATATACATATATACATGATTAATCAATCTACTGGCTTGATAAATACAGAACAATTCAATCTAAAATAGCGGGGTTATGCTACTTAAAATCATTTAATCCACGTCATCTCTTGTGTGTGTTACAATAAGGTACCATCAATTATGAGTGCATATTGTCGAGTAAGTTTTAATATTAAAGCGGAAAAAACATTTCCTGATTTATTGTTGAAAACAAGGAAGATTTATTAATATATTTGAGACTTAAATAACTTATTTTTCACAATTTTTTCACGTTCACAGCTAAGCTGATATAAAAAACATGCTAATATTCACATATGAAATTGTAAAGATGAAACTGAGTTTTTAACTCCAAAATTAAATGTCTTTAAAACTATGAATAAATTAGCTTTGCCACCCTCAACTTTTGGCAGATATTAGTAAATTTGTATGTTATCCCTCACTTCTGGTTCGGTATAAAATCCTCATATCTGCCAATCCATGTTAAAACTCAAAACACATTCTGGCTTCCATGATTTATTTCTAAAACTAATCCGGTATATTTAAATTATCAATGGGTTTTATAATATAAAACAGTTAAATTATTTTCCATTTGGAGCTAAAAACTCAGTTTCATTGTTATTATAATATAGCAACAGTACGCCGTCAGAGCAATGATCGATATCAATCGTAGTGACTTTTTTTTTTATTACTGCACAGTTTTGAAAATTTACCAGGGGCCTTTTTAACGAAGATGTCTTAGGACTAAGACATATCTTAGGATGGTCTTAGGACATGTCTTTGTCTTAAGTCTGTTTATCGACAACCTCTTAAGTTAAGATATGTCCTAAATTTTATCCTAACTTTAGGACAATGAATTAGGTGACTTAGGACCATCTTAAGGTAACAACTACATTTCAATAAATATAAAAATGATAATAATAATTAAATACACACAGTAAAATAAATTATTATTAATTCACATAATAAAAAACACCATCGATAAGTTCGGGATACGTTTTCGGCTCATTTTGGATGTATGCGTAACATTCAAAATACGACTCTATTTATATAAGGTGAAAGTCTATCATACAAAAGAACACGATTTGCACGACTTTGCTCAATGTTTTCATCTGTATAGGGTGTACTACCCGTACATATCTCGTTTGACAGCTTAATAATGTCAATATAGACTGACAATTTTTATATGCATATTGTACAGAACTCTGAAACTTGTGATTAACTCCAAATTGTCTTTTAATTTAAATTTCTTTCTGATCTTAAATTTATTAAAAGCTCATAATTAATATAATTTTTTTTTTATTTATTGGGCTACTTATCTCCACTCTATATGGATATTTTAATAAATGAATATCTTAGGATGGTCCTAAGACCATCTTTACTAGGATGGTCTTAAGACAGCTTCGTTGTGCTGTCTCAGACATGTCATAAGATGGTCCTAAGATGCTCCTAAATATGGTCCTAAGACATGTCTTAAGACATGTCTCAGGATAGGTTCGCTAAACAGGCCCCAGGTAAATAAGGAATACATTTGGTTGTATATTTTTCATAAAGATGTAAACCGAATGTAATGAGCACCCATTTAAATGATCATAATCCAAGCTATCATTAATTGACAGATGTACGGTTGAATGTGCTTACTGCGAGGTGTGATAAATGTCAGGGGCCGTGTTCTCGAAAGTGTCTTAGGACTAAGACATGTCCTAAGACCATCTTAGGACAAATCTTAGTTATAAATCGTGTTCTCGACCATGTCCTAAGTTAGGATATGTCGCAAAATTTGTCTTAACTTTATGACATCTATGGAGGTATCTTAAGTTGGTCCTAACCCCGAAATTGTAATATAATTTGATATTTTGTACCAAAAACGAACTTTAGTTTGTAGAATATGATTGGTATACATATTTATGATGTTTTTAAATCTAAATAAGTGAACTATCAATGCTATTTCTATTATAATTTAAACGGCACACGAGATATCTTTTGTTCATCTTAAATCAGTAATTCATTGAAAGTTTGAAATCAGCTCACTCGAAAGTAATCACACATAAAATAACGGTAATGACTGTACTTCACTAGTCTGAATTTAAATTTACTAACGAATAAAGGTAAAATATTTATTATGGGAGATTATAATTCAAGAACATCCACAGGGTTAGATTTTATTTCAGATGATGAAGTTTCGCAACATATGTCTGATATTTAGCCCGAAAATTATAAATCAGATATATATTTATGTAGAAAATCTCAGGATAAAATTTTAAATTCACAGGGTAAAGAATTGTTAAATCTCTGTGCCTCTGCCCAACTCCGGATGTTAAATGGTAGATATGCTGGTGATATTCTTGGTAATATGACATGTTCTAGCTGAAAAGGTTGTAGTTTAATAGAATATGCAGTTGCTAGTATGAATCTACTCCCCTAAGTGAAATATTTTATGATAAAAAATCCAACATACTTTTCAGATCATTGTCAGTTAGTCACACATCTTAATAGTAATCTGAATATAGTAGATCAACATGATGATTATGTGAAGCATGAATTTCCATTTAAGTGGACAAGACTTTCAAGAATGTTGCTGGAAAAAGAGCTTTCAGAATTTTTTTTTATGAAAATATGTCAATTTTTAGAGTAGAAAAATGAAGCTATTTCCCTTTGTTCAAAATGTCAAATTAAAGTTCTTATATTTTTCAACAACAAAAAAGAAAAAAAAAGAAAGGGGCAGCAAAAGCTAAAAGAAAAAGATATAAAAAGCAAATTTTAGATAAAATTAGTAATCTCTCACCGGAAGAAAGTAAAGAGTTTTGGAAAATACTGAGATCTATTGACAACAAAAATGAAACGTGTGAAAACAGAAGTATAAATGATCTTAATTCATTAGCCAATCATTTTAAAACACAGAGTAACCCCTGACATAATTGATAATGCTTTTGAAGAACATGTTTCGACAGACCTGCATAACAGAGAACAAAAATTAACAGAAAATTGTACAGATAGACCTATTTGCATTACAGAGATTAAAACCATCATTAAGAAACTAAAAAGTAGGAAAAGCAGTGGACCTGATCTGATTTGCTATGAAATAATCAAACATAGCAACCATGCCATGCTTACTGCACTTGCAAAATATTTCAATTTGATATTGGATACTTCAGTATACCCAGATAAATGGAATCAGACATATATTATTCCTATTTTAAAAAGTGGGGACCAATTTAACCCCATGCATCACAGAGGGATCTCGCTGTTGAATTGTTTGAGCAAAATTTTCAATTCGGTAATAAATAATCGCCTCTTGGATATATATGAAAATAAAATTAATCCATCACAGTTTGGTTTCAGAAAAAAACAGCAGGACATCAGAAAGTATTTTTATTGTAAAATCATTGATTAATAAGTATGTTAATACAAATAAACAAAACATATTTGGATGCTTTATTGTTCTAAAGAAAGCTTTTGATTCAGTGTGGAGACTTTTATATAATATATTACAAAACCAAAATATTGGTTCAAAACTATAGAACATTAGTAAAGATATGAATAAACATTCTGAGGCTTCAGTTAAAATGGGGGAAGATTTATCCAATTTTGTGAATATAGAAAGGGGGGTTAAGTAAGGGGATAGTTTGAGCCCCAATTTATTAAAATTTATATAAATGATTTACCCGATATATTTGATGATAGCTGTCATCCAGTTACACTAGAAACACTGTCCTTAAATTGCATCATGTTTGCAGATGACATTTTACACCTATCTGAAAGTGCAGAGGGCCTACAGAAATCTTTAGATAAATTAAGTGAATATTGTAAAAAATGGCAACTCTCAGTAAAGGTGAAAAAGACTAAAGCTATATCATTCAACAAAGACATATCCCATATAACAAGTCTGATTTTTATTTAAATAGGTATAAATTAGAAAAGGTCCTGAAATATAAATACCTGGGAAATCTTATTGAGGCTTCAGGAAAATTTCATTCTATCCATATAGAACTATCAAAAAAAGGTTGTAAAGTTATGTTTTCCATGTTTAAATATTTAAACCCCATTGAAAATGTTTCAATAAAGATATACAAAAAAATATTTGAATCTCTTGTTAAACCTATACTCATGTATAACTCAGAAATTTGGTATATGGATTTTTATTAAAAAATACTTAAGGACAATTGCGGGCAAGCAAGTCAAATTCTAATTTTGATCTCATTGACTCATTAGATACAAGTTCTCTTGAAAAGGTGAACTTAAAATTTTGTAAATTTGTTCTTGGAATAAGTAATAGATCTGTCAACATAGCTTCTAGAGCAGAAATTTCTCAATATCCTTTAGATGTTTATACAAAGTTGCAAGTATTGAAGTATATGGCTAGAATTTCAAACAAGGACAACAATCCTTTATTATTGGATACATATAGCCTCTCAAAAACATTACATTTAAATGGGACATATTCCTGGTATACCTTTGCAGAGAATATTTTAAACACAAACAAAATAACTGAAAAAAATATAGAGGTTACTAGTTTTAACAAGGAGAAATGGCATCTCACAAAATCTTTGAAAAAACATTACTAGAAAACTATGAAAACATGTTTTTCGAGAAATTGAGGTCTTTTAATATCAACAATAAACTTTTTCTATACAGCAAAATAAAGACAAATTATATTATAGAACCATTTATTGAAAATTAAAACTTTGAAAATAGA
>MJUT01042295.1:222426-232683 GCA_002080005.1 Gigantidas platifrons | reverse complement strand
TTTAAATCATTTTCAAAAATAATTCCATTTTAAAAACTTTAATCTTGAATTTTTAAAATATTTTAAAAATAAATTATAAGCTGATACATTTTAGAGAGATAAGTAAAAATTGTTTGTTAAATTTATCTATTGTCTTGCTTGTTTTGTTGTAAACCTCAGCTAACCGAGCACTGCATTCCCCCATCTAACAAAGCATTACATTTTCCCATCTTACCGAGCATTGCACTCTAATAGTCGACTTTCAATAAATATTTATATTTTGAAGCCGACTATTAACATGAACAAAATGAGCAAGCTGGTTGGCATAATAATTTACATATTTGTTTTAAGCTTTCAAAATGTATCATTTTAGTCCCACTTTGAACATTTTAAAAATAGAAGTCCTACTTTTGGTGATTTTTAGTTAAATGATTCAATAATTCTCTAAATTTCCAAAATTAAGATAAGTGCAATTATATGCATTAATTCATTACTAATGTAAATATTTTCTTTCTTTTTTATAATTTATGTTTTGTTTTTTGCAATCTGTTTTGGCATTTTTTTTATTGTTTTAATCGGAGATCTGCCATGACACAACACCATGATTAGTAGTATACAACAATACAAGAAATCGGGAACGCCAATGATCATTATACAAATTCTGACATGACTTAAAAATATTGTATATATAAATTTTGTATAATTTGTAAAAGTATTCTATATTGGAAATTTTTGTTTAAGGTGGTACCCAACATCTGACCCCAAAATTTGTCTGTCGTTTAATTTTTTAGATTTTTTTTGTGTGAAACATTTAGATATTACCCAACAAATATTAAAAAAGCAAAAGATTTTAACCAAGGGATTCTACACACTTCCATTTTAACCCCCCCTTAAATCGAAGGTATAGTCGTAGATGACAAGAATGCTAGTTAATGCTTGATTTTCCTTTTTTGGGAGGTAAAAGAAATAATTTACTAAATAGTTAAGCTTATTTTGAAAGTGTGATACCAGTTCCAGCTAATTAACACGAAAATTATGGATGTTTTTTTTAATTAGCAAATTTTTTAGATGAAATATAGAATATTTTACCAAGAAATGCCGTAAAATGCAACGGCAAACAATTTTTTTTTTTAAGTAGTCATTATAGAAAAAATGTGTCGTTTAATTTTTCTAAAAAAACTCATACAATATAAAGAACAATTCTAGGTAACACTGTTTAAGTTTCAGAATTTTTCAACCAACCGAAACAGAGAACTGGCAAATTTTTTCACCCCTCCCCTTTTTACAAAAAACACCATTTGAAGTCCATGAGTGCATTTTGCTGAATAGCTCTATCTTTATCTCCTTATAATGTGATTAATCTTATATGAACATTAACTGATTCCATTATATTACATTTAATTTAATAATTTCCATACTTACATGTGTCATACTGTCCAATTTAGGAAAAGCAGGGCAGTCAATTAGGTCAAGAAATGCTCTTGTTTGCCACCTATCTCTACCCATCGTTATAATTTTTTTATACCAGATATTATCAATAAATACTATTTATTAGAGACACTAAAAAATGTAAAACAATCATTAGGCCTAGGTCCTGTCAGCACAGCGTCCGTTTTGTAAAAATTGTACATCTGTGTCAGCCAAGCGCTTGAAATTGAAGCAAACTTTTAAGACACCACTGATCCCGGTAATATTGACCGTTAGAATAGAGTTACCTCCCTGTAGTGTTAGGTACCACCTTAACACCACTTTATTTGAATGGATATACAATTTTAAACCAAAGCTTTTCCCAATGGACACCATTGGTTTTAATGCTGGGTTTAAAGTATATCAAGGTGTATATGTAATTTACTGCCGATTTGTCATTGTATAGGATATCTAAATATTTATGTTGTATTAAATCGACAGCTGAGAAAACAGTTCAAACATGCATCGAGCTGGCCGACAAACTTTAGTTTGTGTTGTGTTGTATTGATAAGGGTGTGCTTGAATGAAGATGAGATCTTTAAGAGTTATGTGAGGTATTATCATCACTTGATGCGAGTCCCTCCTTGTCTTCTGTAAACTTGACTGAAACCACTGGACTAATTGTATTCAAACGTGGTAGGAATGTCCATTTGATAGTTCTCAAAAAAGGTTTTGTTCACCAGGGCCAAAGGCTCAAATGAGCTTTCCCCATTACTTTGCATCTGTCGTCTATCATCCGTTAACTTTTCACATTTTGATCTTCTCAAGAACCACTAGGTTAAATTGGAGCAAACTTCGATGTGATACTCTTTGAATGCTCCTCTTCCAAAAATTATGTCAGGTGACCTTGCCTAATATTAAAGATGGCTGCCATGGCTTCTGATTGGTTGAAAAATGGGAAATCTTTGAAAATCTTCTTCAGAATCACTGGATGGATTGAAACAAAATTTAGTCAAAATGCAGGCACTGCTCATACTCTAAAGCAGATGAGATGAGAGCACCCTCAAATCAGATCATTGTGTTTACCCAGTTAGAGATATTCAAATTACGATCCGTTATGTCTTGTAATTCAAATTGATTTAATTTAATTTTATACAAATATATCCTGTTAGTGAGGGTTATTTGCTAGAAAAACTTTGAGAGGAGAGGAAAATTTCCGAGCCGCCTTGGCTTCATTTTTCGCAAATAGCGCTCACTTACAGGATATATTTGTTTAATACCACCGAATATTTAACAGCCAGTAAATCAGTGGCATGCAAGCAGGTTCTAAACTTCATACCACCTCGTTCATTTGATCTCCAAGACTTTTATCAATCTTGAAAAACAGTAAAAAATCTTTTCAAAGAAGTGTATTTCTGGAACAAAATCGCAACTAGAATAAATCGCTGTTTTGCTACAATACACAACATGTAAAAAAAATAGTGCAAATAGATTTGAAATACAGTCAAACCTGCCGTAACGGTCACCTGCTCATAACGGTCACTTTCGTGCTCTCCCTCTGCATTTTACTATATATTTTAATTCGATATAGCGGTCACCTGTTCAATGCGGTCAGCGGTCACCATTTATAAGTAATTTTCAGTGTAAAACCCTATGTATTACGGTCAATTTTATTTTAAAAATAATACCGGAAGTGATTTCGGAAGATCGGTNTAAACTTGACTGAAACCACTGGACTAATTGTATTCAAACGTGGTAGGAATGTCCATTTGATAGTTCTCAAAAAAGGTTTTGTTCACCAGGGCCAAAGGCTCAAATGAGCTTTCCCCATTACTTTGCATCTGTCGTCTGTCATCCGTTAACTTTTCACATTTTGATCTTCTCAAGAACCACTAGGTTAAATTGGAGCAAACTTCGATGTGATACTCTTCCAAAAATTATGTCAGGTGACCTTGCCTAATATTAAAGATGGCTGCCATGGCTTCTGATTGGTTGAAAAATTGGAAATCTTCTTCAGAATCACTGGATGGATTGAAACAAAATTTAGTCAAAATGCAGGCACTGCTCATACTCTAAAGCAGATGAGATGACAGCACCCTCAAATCAGATCATTGTGTTTACCCAGTTAGAGATATTCAAATTATGATCCGTTATGTCTTGTAATTCAAATTGATTTAATTGAATTTTATACAAATATATCCTGTTAGTGAGGGTTATTTGCTAGAAAAACTTTTGAGAGGAGAGGAAAATTTCCGAGCCGCCTTGGCTTCATTTTTCGCAAATAGCACTCACTTACAGGATATATTTGTTTAATACCACCGAATATTTAACAGCCAGTAAATCAGTGGCATGCAAGCAGGTTCTAAACTTCATACCACCTCGTTCATTTGATCTCCAAGACTTATCAATCTTGAAAAACAGTAAAAAATCTTTTCAAAGAAGTGTATTTCTGGAACAAAATCGCAACTAGAATAAATCGCTGTTTTGCTACAATACACAACATGTAAAAAAAATAATGCAAATAGATTTGAAATATATACATTTCAACGATTTCAAACATAACCGCTGACACTGTCATTTTTCTTTACTTTATTTAGCGTTGGTTGAAAGAAGAAACCTGAATAATTCAGAATTACATCAGCGATGTCATCAACTTATTAAAGAAGGGATTTTCCCTCGGGCGTGGTATTTGCCTAGTACCATTCCCTGCGATGGGAGTAAGGCGGAAAAAACTAAGAATTGGTAAAAAATACTCTTTTTTTTTTTTTTTTTCAACCAATCAGATGATAGCATTCATATATAATGTGGAATTTGTCAAGAAATAACGGCAAGTTTTTTTCTTCAGAATCTTGTATCTTGTAAACTCAAAAAATTATGCCGTTTTCTATTTTAGGACTAGTATACCATTGGATATATTTTCAATTATTGTTGACATTTTCAGTTTTACAATTTATATCAAATAAGTCTGCCCGTCACTTATTCTTTGAAGATTTTGGCATTGTAAATGTCTCCTCTGCTAGCCTATTGCAGTTGGTGGAGACTGAGAGAGTATTATAAAGTATCATTGCTGATAAGTAAGTGAAAAATTACATGGTACTTGTTAATAATTTTCCTGGTTTTTGAAAATAGATGATTCAAAGTAGTGGTAATTTGAATATATCGCTACATTAAAAGGGAGTTACTGCATCGGTGGTGTAATGGTTGGCATGATTGTTTGGTAGATTGTGGGTTCGATCCATCATCTGGTCAAATCAAATACTATAAAATTGGTATTTGTTGCTTCTCAGCTAAGCACGCAGCAGTAAGAAGAAAGAGTAAAGACTGGTTGGCTCGGAATCGGAATAATATGTCCGATTAGGGCAACATGTCTACCCGCGGACTGTTTGGGTGAGCTGGTACTATAAAAATCCAACTAAGCGTGGTGGTCTAGTACAAAGTAGACCTCACCTCGTTCAAAATTACGGTAGCATGTTCTCGCCATGATATACAGTTAAACCTGCCCATGCGGTCACCTGTATTAAAAGGTCACAGTTTTCTTGTCCTGTCGAAAATTTCATATAAATTGAACCTCTTTTAAGACATCACCTGTCTTATAAAACCACTTTGGGCCCGGGTAGCTCAATGAGTTAGGTAGCTGGATTACCTAACAACTCGTAAGCCTATCACCAATATGGCATGGGTTCGCGTCCGGCTTTGTAAATTACAAAAAAGGGTGCATCCGACTCGCAGCCGCAAGTGATAAGTTTACCAGTTGCTTGCCCATGGTCGGTGGTTCTTTCAGGGTACTCCGGCTTCTTCCACCACTAAAACTGGTCGCCATGATATAGCTGAAATATTGCTGAAAGTGCATTAAACACAATAAATCAAATCATATAAGACCACTTTCTCTGTGTCCCAGAGGTGACCTCTTAATATAGGTTTGACTAACTGAAAAATTGCTGAGTTGGTGTTGAACAACAATCACTCACTCGTGAATAATTTATACATACATTTACAAATGTATTTTATTGACACTCGTTCGCTTAAAAGGGAGTATGTCGTTCATGAAATAATAATTTGTTAGACACAATTAAAAAAGGAGAGTTGTAAGACTATAATTAGTTATAAAGGAATTCATGTAGAATTGTAAATAAAGAGGTAAAAAAATTAAAAACCATTGAATTTTGAGTTCGGCTGAAATCAAAATCCAATTTTGGGCACTAAATCTTTGTTTCAATGTCTACATTTGAAAAGAAATTAAATACAGTCAAACCTGCATTAGTGACCACCTCTATTAGATGGAGACTTGTATTATGTGACCTTAATTTTTATTTCCCTTCACAGTGCATTTCATATCAATTAAACCTGGATTAAGTGACCACCTGTCTTATGTGACCATATTTCACTGGTTACATAAGGAAGGTTTGACTATGTTGATTCTTTTTAGAGCTATATTTTGTTCAACAACTCCTGGTTTGTACGATGAACTAAGACTCCCCCTGGGAAGGTGACTTTACACTTTAGATTTTATCTTTACAAGTGATTTTGACTAATTTTTTTATATTTTCAAATAGAGTACAGGTGAATATGCAGTCAATAGTTTAGAAACAAAAACCTTTTATTCCCATAAAAAATGGGGGGGGACGTGGTCATATGATAGTTAGATTTACAACTACCTGTGCGATCAGTGTCGATAACAACTAACGTTGCTAATTCGTATCCCGCTCATGGCAAGGTGTATTATTATGTCATAAAGTTTGTCAGTGACAGGTCAATGGTTTTCTCCACTAATAAAACTGTCCACCTGGATATAACTGAAATATTGTTGAAAGTGGCATTAAACACCAAAACCTCATAACCCTCCATCATATCGGATTATTTATATATAGATAATGAATATTATTATTTATCAACAATTAAGCATTTTTTAACAAATATCACTATGACAAATAAAAAACTATATATAAATTTGTTTCTTATACAAATGTAGTTGATCCTTTTGATGGAAAATATTTTCTTTATAAAGTTTCAATTATAGTGTGACAAGCAAAATACTGGGTCCACAGTTGCTTTTTATATAAACTTGTTCAACTTTCCCTTGTCGACATGCTGTGGTCATATGCTTCGCTCTGCGTAATCCTTTATTTTATTTTCATAAATAATTTAGTCCATTTAACAAGGTACATCAACACACCAGGCAGCTCTGTAATTTCATTAAATATCACTTTGATTGTTGTTGTTCTTCATCTTATAGTCACTGCATGGCATTCAATGGCAACAACTTATAACACATGGAATTTTACATATTTGTTTTTTTTCTGATAGTTTAGAAGATTATATATATCATGGCCATAACACACGTATGTATGGTGAATGTATAATACAAGTTGTATGAAGATTGTCTTCAGTTTATAAGTATTTATATATGATAATTACATTGTATTATCGGTGGCGTAATGATTTGCATGTTCGCCTCAAGTGTGATAGATCCTGGGTGCGAGCCCCGGTCTGGTCAAACCAAAGATTTGTATTTGTTGTTTCTCCGCTAAACATGCAGCACTGGGGCAACATGTCTATCCGCTGACTGTTGTTTCAATGAACTAGCACTATAATAATCCAACTCGGCGTGTTGGTCTAGTACAAAGCGGACCTCATCATCATCTCATTGAAAATTAACTTGTTCTCGCCATGATATAGCTGAAAAATTGTTGAGTTGGTGTTAAACAACAATCACTCACTCACCATATATATGATAATTACATTGTGTTAGGAAAAAAAGTTTCCACAGTGGAGGTAAAAAATTCCATTAATACCAACCAGGAATAACCCACGTCCCATTTCTAATCATTGAACATCAATAAAGACCATGATATGGCATTGAAAATGCAGGTCCTGTCTTGGGACAGACACAAATAAGTGGTGGGATTAAACCGTTTAATGGGATCCCAACACTTCCCTCTTGATAATTGAATCTTCAACGTCAATACAGATATAAAATAATGATTAAAAAACCTGCATAGCTTGGCTTCCCCTCAAAAAGACCATGCACTTGAGAAAAGCACAAAAATGTGGCAGAGTTGAACACTTAATTATAAGGATAGAATTATGGTTATGATGTTTAATGCCACTTTCAACAATATTTCAATTATATCGTAGTGGTTAATTTATTGGTGGAGGAAACTGGAGTACACAGAGAAAACTACCGTTCTGTCACTGGTCACTGATGACACATATACCATAGATCCTGTCATAGGACAGGCATAGTAATGTGGTGGGGTTTAACTTGTTAGTATGATCCCAAACTTAAACAGAATTGGGTAAAAACTTGGAGAATGCTGTCTGAATATAATTTTCTACTTTTTGAAGATTTCTGTAATTATTTTTTTGTGTATAGCAGATATATGAATATTTATTTGGTTCAGTATTTTTATTTTTATTGTAAGGGCTCGGTTGGCTCAGTGAGTTAGGTAGTTGGATTACCTAACAACTCATACAAGCCTATAATCAATACGCCCAGCTTTATAAATGACAAAAAAGGGTGTACTCGACTCGCAGCTGCAAGTGATAAAGTTTACCAGTTCTCTCTGGGTACTCCGGCTTCTTCCAGCACTAAAACTGGTCGCCATGATATAGCTGAAATATTGCTGAAAGTGGTGTTAAACACCAACAATCTAATCTGAATAATTATTTGGTTCAGTATTTTTATTTTTAGCTTGCCTTTTCGAATAAAAAAAAAATCGAGCTATTGTCGTCACTCCGGATTCAGCGTCTGGGTCGGTTAAGTTTTCGGTGAAGTTTTTTTTCAATCCATTTTATTGCTGAAATATTACTGAAAGTAGTATTAAACGCCCGCCCAAAATCTAATCTGAATAATTATTTGGCTCAGTGTTTTTATTTTTAGCTAGACTTTTCGAAGAAAAAAAGTCGAGCTATTGTCGTCACTGGCGTCAGCGTCTGGGTCGGTTAAGTTTTCAGTGAAGTTTTTTGTCATTTCTCAAAAATTATCAAAGGTATCCATTTGAAACTTGGAATACTTGTTCACTATCAAAAGGGGAACCAATTACAACAAGGCAGATGACCCTGTGATTTGCATATCCAGAGTTATCTGCCCTTGCTTCGACATAGTACATAGAAATTAGGGATATTTTTTTTAGTATAATTAAAATTTTTCAATAACTATCAAAACTATTAACTTGAAACTCAATACACTTGTAGAAAGTGTTGACAAGAGAAGACAACTCCATCCAGCATTTTATTTGAGTTATTCCCCCTTTTTGACTTAGAATTTCTTAAAAAAATGCAATTTCTCAATAATTATGTAAATTGCTTGCAGTTTGATATCAGATACGAAAAAGTCGAGCGTCCAGCACCCGTGGGCGGTGCTCTTTTTATTGTAAGGGCCCGGGTGGCTCAATGAGTTACATATTTGGAATACCTAACAACTCGTACAAGTCTCGCCAATACGGAAGTGAGTACGCGCCCGACTTTGCAAATTACAAAAAAGGGTGCATTCGACTCACAGCCGCAAGTGATAAAGTTTACCAGTTGCTTACCCATGATCTGTGGTTCTCTCCGGGTACTCTGGCTTTTACCACCACTAAAATTGGTCGCCATGATATAGCTGAAAGTGGCATTAAACACCAAAAATCTAATCTGAATATTTATTTGGTTCAGTATTTTTATTATCCCCTCGCCAACTAAGTTACTTTAAACATATTTATTCAATAAGCACATGTTATAACATACAAAATACATAACAAAAACATATAGGGATTCAGAAACTAGACAAGCTATTATTAATCAAAGTTGTGAAGGGATATAATAATGCTACCGTCCTTCCGTAACATCCTTGTGAACACTCTAGAAACAACATCCTTCAATGGATTTTAACCAAACTTGGTACATACCTAGTCTTTAAAAGAATATGGAACCCTATTGATTATCAAGGTCATAGGTGAAAGGTCAAGGTCACCAATCAAATTTTTAACAACTTAACATCCTTGTGAACACTAGAATCAACATCCTTCAATGGATTTTGACCAAACTTGGTACATACTTAGTCCTTAGGATAATCTGGAACCCTATTGATTTTCAAGGTCATAGGTCTAAAATATGTTACTGTTCCGGCTTTTTTTTAAAGCTTCACACTAATATTGTATCTCTCTTATTTAATTGTATTTTTGTCACATATACAATCTTTGAATCTGAACTCTTTCTTTTACTAACTTCATCCTCCTTTAATTCTTGTTTAATATACAGAGCAGTCCCTCTCATTCCTTTCCATCCTGGGTCATATACAGAGCAGTCCCACTCATTCCTTCCCACCCCGGGTCATTTATGCAAAAAAGTCACGCATTTTCATATAAAGCAATAAGGGACTGGAACAGTTTGCCAATTTCTATAAAGAATGTAAACAACAAGGAAGCATTTAAAAATGCGGTAAAAGAATTTTTAAAATCTGAGGCAAGAAGAAGAGAAGAAAATGAATATTTTTATTTTTAAAAATCACTCAACAATTTTTAAATATTTTTTGTTCGGGCAAACTCAACATAGTGCTTTTAAACTTAGTGCTTTTTTCTCAAAATATTTTATGTGCTAGTGTGTTATATGAGTAAACAAATTTTTATTATTTTACTCTTGTAATCTTACAAGACAAGGACCCCATTGGAAATAAGCCCAAATTTTTGGGCTTTATGGGTTATCCTAGGCTGTCAAGTTTACAATATTTATAATTTATTTTTATGTATATTGTAATAGTATATGTGTGTTTTATATGTATGTGATTGATTTGCCTGAATAAAATATTATTATTATTATATTATTTGTAATTCCCTTTTACCTGGTACAGTAGCACTCATCTGCAGTTTCTGGTTGGTTTTTTTCGGGGGGGGG
>MJUT01042295.1:177016-213681 GCA_002080005.1 Gigantidas platifrons | reverse complement strand
GAGAGTGAAAATAAAAACGATAATTATCGTTTTTATTTAACTCGGAAATCACGGTATTTCATCGATATCTATATAATAAAGCAATTTTATTTTTTTGTATGACATCAATATTGCAACTTACATCACCTAGTCCTATATGTACAAGGTTACATGCATACAGTTACTAACAAGTTCTGAGTCATTTTATTTGCTCCAGCTAGATGTTTTGCATGTAAGTTGATTATGGTATTTATCCTCTATATTGCAGCAGTAAGGGTATTTATATTTTCTCCGGGAGTACATGTCACTAAAATTTAATCAAAGAACAGATATGGCTGGAATTTTGAATACATGCTATTGTTTTTATACGCTCGTCTCGAGACGGGCCGTATTATGTGATTGGGTATGGCAGGTGGGCGGCGGGCGTCCACACAGGTTTCCGCACAATAACTTTAGTTCTGTATATTGGATCTCCACCAAACTTGGCCACATGATTCCCCTGTGGCAGGGGAAGAACCCTATTTATTTTGGGGTCATTAGGTCAAAGGTCAAGGTCACCATTACTATAAATATAATTTTTGACAACAGGATCGTTTCCACTCAATGACTTTAGTTCTGTGTATTGGATCTTTACCAAACTTGGCCACATGATTCCCCTGTGGAAGGGGAAGAACCCTATTTATTTTGGGGTCATTAGGTCAAAGGTCAAGGTCACCATTACTATAAATAGAATTTTTGACAACAGGATCGTTTCCACACGATAACTTTAGTTCTGTATATTGGATCTTTACCAAACTTGGCCACATGATTTCCCTGTGGAAGGGGAAGAACCCTATTTATTTTGGGGTCATTAGGTCAAAGGTCAAGGACACCGTTACTATGAATATAATTTTTGATAACATGATCGTTTCCGCACGATAACTTTAGTTCTGTATATTGGATCCTTACCAAACTTGGCCACATGATTCCCCTGTGGAAGGGGAAGAACCCTATTTATTTTGGGGTCATTACTATTATACCGTTTGATAATTTATATATGGACGGGCGTATTTTGTGATGCACACATTTCTTGTTTTATAAGTCACAAGAACATAATTATTTTCTGAAGATTACAAAAATCGTCAAATTTGCAAATGCTTTGTTAAAAGTTTTCAGTTAATCATATTAACCCCTCCTAAAATTTAGCATAGGGGTAAATAACAATTTTGTAGAGTATCTTGTGACTTTAAAATAATGTGGTATTTGGCCAAAATGTGGGACTAATATACCCAAATGCTCCCCCTTGTCTAGAACAAAGTATTCTATCAATATTAGATAGATAGTCCACTTCAAATGCATACACTGTATTAGAAAGAGTTCATGCTGTAAAGCGATGTTGAATAGAATGTTACTGAAAATGACATGACCATGACCTTATATACATGTAGTTAAAAACCAGACCACAGTATTGTTCAAACTACATGTATTACTAATTATCAATAGTATGGCCAGACCTTGGTTCTATTTTACAGACAAGTTATTTAAACAGACATATAACCTTGTGATGATGCTATTTCTTTGTGTACTTTTATCGTCCTAAAGTTGGTTCACTCGATCAAGTTTATGCATATATATATATATATGCATGATAATTTTTTTGCATATTAATTAAAATGATATTTTCTTATCAAAGATATTTCTCAATCTTTAGTTTTCTGTCTAGTGTTTAGTAGATCATTGTTTTTCTTTTTTATTTTTGGCCACTGTGTTGTTTGTCCTTCTTTGGAGTAGGGCTTCTGATTACCCCTTTGGTGTCTGCAAACTTTTCTTGTAAGAGATCTGAGGAAAATTTTATTTTGAAAAAAAAAATTACTTTTTTTTTAACTGGTTATATAATATATAAAATTACAATTTTAAATGCAGTTGAAATCTATGTTGTGGAACACATTTTAAGTTATATTTTGCGATAAGATAAGGCAATTTGAAAATTGAAATATTTTTTTGTTGGAAATAGTAAAAGAAACTATAAAGGACCAAATTTGTATATCAATGTGTCTGTAGTCAACTAACCAAAATCGTTCATGGTGAGGTTTACTCGTTACAACATCATGTTGAACATGTGATAAATTTTGTCAGTGACTCGCGACAGGTCAGTGGTTTTTTCCAAGTACTCCGGTTTCCACCACCAATAAAACTGACCGTCACGATAAACCTGAAAAATATTGTTGAAAGTGACGTTAAAAACCATCAACCACCAACCAACCAACCAACTATGGCAATGCTAACGCTGTTATTGTTCACTTTCAATAAGCACACATATAGTTATAATGTAGATTTATATGACCTGCCAATACGTTGTTATAATTAAATTACCTCCGTATCAATGGCGTAGTAATTTCCAACAGCAACTAATCTAACACAAATAAAATTCACAACGAAAAATTCAACTATATTAAATTTTGGTGTGATTTAAATATGATTATAAGAATTGAATGCATTCTTTTGAAGTTTCATTGGGGTATGAAAGCATTGATCGAAGCACATTTTCAACATGAAGCGCTACCGCATTTCATTGAAAATGTACTTCGGTCAACACTTTCATGCCCCAATGAAACTTCAAAAGAATGCATTCAATTCTTAATACAAATTCTCTGTTCAAGTTTTTTTGTAAAGTTTTCCTGTATTACAGTAAGCGATTTTATATCTCAAATTCAGTATTCATTTTCAAAACTTTATGCAAACTGTGCTTCATCCATCACAGTGGGTGATTTTAACATTTTCACGTTTTAATATTCACCTCAGTTTTCACATTTTAATATTCTCCTCAGTGAACTGCTCATCCAAATGAAACATACCTGGCAATCAATGATGATTGTATGGATGAGGAGTCTCAGACATATATTGTATACATTAAATTGCTCCATGAAGCCCAGTAGGGTCTATGAAGGAGAATTAAGTATGGGTATATCTTCAATAAATTGTTTTTAAAAACCAAAAATAGAAATCCTATATTTGGTATATAGCATCATTCAGAATAAGTATCATGAAGTAGAGTCAAGTTTATGAAACTGATGGCCTCCGAGTCCAAAGGTAAACAATTTAGAATTTGTTGCAGTTTGAAAAAAAAAACATTTTTTAAACCAGCTTATGGAAATCCAAATGTATTTGCTAATGACCATTAGCTTTGTTAGAAAGGGGAGGGGAGGGGTGTTTGTTTGTTTTTTGTTTTTTTCTGTCGCCCATTTTATAGAAAAAAAATACCCGAAAATAATTTTACTCTGCAGTTTCAACAAGAATTTTATGGAACATACCCCTCTCCTAAAAGTTTAATGACCGGTCTCTTATTATAAAGTATTATTTAGATATTGTGCAGAGAAAGCCCTCAGAATTTAAAGTTTCACACAGGGTTTAATTTGGAAGATGTAGGGTTAGGGTTATGGTGTTTAATGCCACTTTCCAACAATATTTCAGTTATGTCATGGCGGTCAGTTTTTTTTTTTTGGTGGAGGAAGCCGGAGTACCCAGAGAAAGCTACCGACCTGTCGCAGGTCACAGATGAACTTTATCACATAGGATAAGGTTGTATTGAGTACACCTCACCATGAGCAGGATTCAAACTCACAACTTTAGTGATGATAAGCACTGATCGCATAGGTAGTTGTAAATCCAACTACCATTTGAGCACGAGCACAACAGACCTAGGGAAGATGTAAAAAAAAGGTCTTAATACCCCAAGATGAAAATGCAGTTGTTTTATTTTATTTATTTATTTTTTTATATAAATATTTGGTTTGAACAGTCATTGTGATATGAGGATTGAAGTAAAAAAATCCATGGTCTATTATAATATATGGTACAAGGATTAACATAGACTGAACCAGCAGTGACAATGCAATTATAGTAGACATGAAGATTCATTGTATAGAAAGATTAAAGGTTTCAAAAATGAAGACAGAGGAACTCAAAATTAAAAACATGTACTGATGCGGATCATTGGCCACCACATACAGTGCCCACTTCCCAATTCCTCCCCTTTAAATAGTCAGTAGGGGATATTGTTCTGAATGTATATTATTATGATAATTGTCTAAGACCAATTTGTCCTCAGTGTATCACCCCCTCAGTGGGTTGAATATGGGGGTATATACAGGTCATTATTATGCCTTTGACTATGGTCATAGAGCCTTTGACTATGGTCATCCTTAGAGCCTTATCCTTTGTATGTAGAGAAATGTGGTCAGAATATATGTTAATACAGTGACGTTGTTGATCAAGATATTTGGATTCAGTCCCATGAATATTGCCGTATATGTTGAGGGAAATAGGCTTGGATTCTTAAAAAAATAACATTTTAAGTAGTATTTTCCTAACAACCTTGATCAGTATTATGATTGACTTGGAAGGTCAAAGTTCACAATATTTTTACATACATACATGTACATATCAAAGCAATTATATACAGCAATACAGCTTTAATTGACAAAAGAAATGATTGAACACTTCAGATGTGTAAACTTATTAAGTATCCTATACCAGGGCTTCTTGCCAAATAAAATGTTTGATTGAGCTCATTGATTAGATTTGTTCTGTGGGTTTTCTTCAAATATGAATTGTTTAAATACCTAGGATTTGTGAATATTGCACCTCGCTAGTAACATATACTATACTAGTACTATGACCATGAATTGAAACCCCCCTTTTTAGATTTTATCAGAAATCAAATCGTAAAATCTTACCATATACCCGGTGTAGGATAATTAATATTAGTCATAATTGAGATATACCGATGGAGTTTAAAAAAGTAAAGTACATGTAATTTGAAAAATTCGTCATTAATAATAAGATATTTATAGTTTGAACTTGTTTAAAAGAAAATTTGTTTTTCTTTCTACTGTCAATATATTCTTGTTTATTTATGAATTGAACAATTTGTTATTTTGATGACAGTTCAATGAAGCAGTACATGCCAGTAAGTTTTAATATTTTAATACTTAATATGCCTTAATAATCATTTCCATATTTTAGAAGAAGATTATAAATAAAATTTGAAAGGTATTTACATGTATTTTTATTTGCATGTATTTATTTCATTTATTTAAATAGAGAGTGTAGGAAAGTTGCATATTGGAATTTCTGATAAAAATTGACTTGAGGATTTATATATGGCTACACAACAGATATTTGTTTTACAATTAAAACAAGTTCAGTAATCAGGCTGTCAAATCAATACAGTTATTATTAGCTGTCAAAAAATATAAATTTTGAGTTGATGTAAGGTTAGTATTATTAGAAATTTGATATTTTATTTTCTCGTAATTTTGTTCTTTTTTTTTGTATAACTGTTATTGATATATTTTATCATATGATTTACAATACGAAAGTTATATGAATTTCTATTTTCAGAAAGTTTACAAAATGAAAGAAAAGGAAATGCAGATTACTTAAAAAAAATCCATTTCGTTAGATATACAATATCATAATGGAAGTGTAAATTGTCCTAAAAAAAACAGTCATGCGGAATCTGCCTCAAAACTCGGCAGAATTGCCTGTCACAAGAAATATGCCGTTTTCAACCAAAAGTGTTCCCAGTAAAGACCAACCACGGAATATGACTGGAATATATCTTGGTTTGGTAAGTTATTAATGTTGAATTATTCACTCTTAATTGGCTGTGATGGTGGTATGGTAGTTGGATTTACAACTACCTATGCAATCAGTACCTATCACCACTAACGTTGTGAGTTTGAATCCACTCATGGCGAGGTGTACTCCATACAACATTATGTGATAAAGTGTGTCGGTGACTTGCAGCACAGCAGTGGTTTTCTCCGGGTATTCTGGTCTCCTCGACCTATAAAACTGACAGCCACGGTATAACTGAAATATTGTTGAAAGTGGTGTTAACACCATTACCTCTATACCCCTTCACTCTGAAGAATAAATAGATATAAATACTGACAAAAATGTTCAATATGTTGAGGTAAAAAGTTGGTTTGCTGCTTTGAAATAATAAATGACAAATACAGATACATGCATACATGAAGATTAAGCCTACTTTACAAATGTACACATAGATTTTTTACAATAGTGGTCAAAGATGCTCACAACTCATCTGGAGGAGTCCTGGACTCATCACTTGTTTTTGGGAGTCACCATTTTTTTTGGCTAACAATAACAAAAGATACACTAATGGGACACATGACTTTTTGGTTGGGACAAGTCGAGAGTGGTGAAAATACATCTATTAAAACATTTAGTGGTGAAAGGCTTTGATTGCATAATAATTATATCATGTCAAGTAGCTGCCCCTTGCACACATTGTAGATTGTAGAATTTGAGACAAATATGATTTACCTTTTTGGATTTTGATACATGTACTTTATATTTTTCAAATAGGAAGGCAATGTAAAGCCCCCTTCTATTAGAACTGTTGGTATTTCTCCACTGGCCAGAGGTAGACGAATTTCACAGAGAATACGCACACCAACAGAACAAAGACGATATGTAAGATATCAAGCTTGTTTATTATCTACTCTAGTAATTACCAGGACTGGCTTGCACAAACCGCAATTGAATTTAAGTCTAAAATTAAATCTTAAGTGTAAATTACGGTAATTTCATTTATATTTCAAATAATTTTACATGTCAGTTAAGTTTTAATTTGACACTTAAATTTAATTAAGGTTTGTGCAACCCAGTCCAGTACATTTAAATTTGTATGAGATCATCTCATCTTACTTGTAACAGAAATTGTCACTTTGTAGATAGATACACAGGGAAAATGTCACACATGAGCATTGTGTATACATATTACTGCTTATATTAAGAATAATAATATTATACCCCCACTCGTAGAGAGGGGGCTATATTGCAATCACCTTGTCCGTCCGTCCATCCGTCCGTCCGTTCACACTTTCGTAACAGATATCTCGGCTTCTACTGGAAGAAAGGATTTTATATTTGATATGTGGCTTTGCCATGGTGACTTGTGCCGTGTCTCCCCTTTCCAGGTTTACCGCACATCTACTTCCTGTTTACAGTGTGACTTAGAGAATTTTTCATGTTTGTGATACATGTAATGAAAACTTTCGTAACAGTTATCTCATCTTCTACTGGAAGAAATGATTTTATATTTGATATATGGCTTTGGCATGGTGACTTGTACCGTGTCTCCCCTTTCCAGGTTTACCGTGCGACTTACAAATGAACGAGTGGGGGTATTCTTGGCACGACGTAGCGTGCAACATCTTGTTATTATCTTCGATAAATTAATTAACCAAAAATTATGTTATGGTCATGTGAAAATCATACAATATTGTTTCACATGAGAATCATTTCAAATTTTAAGATGCAAGCATTTTCACATGATAATACTGTTTTTATTCAATTGTGAAGTACACATACATTTTGTGTATATCCATTTTTCAACAGGAATCCTGTGAATTTATTTTGATATGATAATTATGTCTTTTAATTACAAGAAATGCATACGATACACTTGAGAATCTTGTGTCACATTTTCTTTGTTCTAAATATAGTATTACCCATAACTTGTATGTTATAATTGTTGTCATAAATCTCCTTATTAGAAGTTCCCATGTAGTTTGTCTTTGTAAGTATGTACTTATTCCTTTATTTCTTGCAGTATCGATGCAGTCTCAATGTCGGTCTTTATTGTTGAATGTCAAATTTGGTTAACATTTTTATCAAAATGTTTTTAGTTTAAATGTATTTTCTTTGCCAATTAAATAGACAAAATGGAGTAGACAAAAGTTAAAACAAACTAATGAAGTCTTCTCCAAAATGTTTTGATTCTTGAGTAAGCTTACCGATAATCAAAACTTCATACAGTTTCATGAATTTTATTTTACGGTCAAAATATTCCTAAATGCTAATTGTAAAACAGTTTTCAATTTTTGTCTGTTTCAACAGAAAATACAGAGTTTTTAGGATACGAGTTATGCTCATAATTGAAGAAAAGGACAGCAGTTAGAGCACTGTTCCTTAACTTTCATGTATTCCCTAGTGCCTATATATCAGTGAAATGTTCTGTCATTTTGATGTACATGTATATCCCTTATCCGAATGTCTATTTGTTTTAACCGTTTTTCACCTTGATTACCTTGATTTCCATAACTGTCAAATCTTCATACAGTTTCATGAAACGTGTAAAGAATGGTCAAAATGGTCAAGAGCTGTACACACATTGGCATGGAACTTTTTATTCTTCCTCAGTTGTTTTTAAATCTTGATTAACCACATCAAATGTTCATTCTTAAAAGCTGGCAAAACACTATGTTCCAAGGAATCCATTACATACTTTATGCCCCTGCCGCTAGGCATCTGAAGCATTAAGTTTTGCCCATGTCTGTTCATCTGTTCATACATCCGTCCATCCGTCCCATGGTTGGTTTCCAATAAACTTATGTTTTCGTAAACAAATCATTTGAAATTTATACACATGGTAAAGGACTATAAAAGAAAGGCCATGCTACATTTTGAACTTTATGCCACTTTTTTTTCTGGAGTTAAGTGCCTGGTTATTATCCCCTCGCCAACGAAGTTGCAAAGGGATATAGTAATGCAACCGTCCGTCCTTCCGTAACATCCTTGTGGACACTCTAGAATCAACATCCTTAAATGGATTTTGACCAGACTTAGTACATACTTAGTCCTTAAGAAAATCTGGAACCTATTGATTTTCAAGGTCAAAGGTCAAGGTCACCAGGTCAAATTTTTACCACGTAACATCCTTGTGAACACTCTAGAATCAACATCTTTCAATGAATTTTGACCAAACTTGGTACATACTTAGTCCTTAAGAGAATCTGGAACACTATTGATTTTCAAGGTCAAAGGTCAAGGTCACTGGGTCAAATTTTTACCGCTAACATCCTTGTGAACACTCTAGAATCAACATCCTTCAATGGATTTTGACCAAACTTGGTACATACTTAGTCCTTAAGAGAATCTGGAACCCTATTGATTTTCAAGGTCAAAGGTCAAGGTCACCAGGTCAAATTTTATACCACGTAACATCCTTGTGAACACTCTAAAATCAACATCCTTCAATGGATTTTGACCAAACTTGGTACATACTTCATCCTTAAGAGAATCTGGAACCCTATTGATTTTCAAGGTCATAGGTCAAAGGTCAAGGTCACTGGGTCAAATTTTTAGGCAAGGGGATATGCCACGTTTTGCGTTGCCCTTGTTTTAGTTGGTAACAGAGGGAATCAATATCCTATCGACACATTCTTCCATTTCTTTTAATTGTTTTGCCAAATTTTACAAATATTTTGTCACACTATTTTAGAGCATGGAAGAACATAGACAGGTAAAAATGAAGTTCATTATTTTTTTTATGCTACATCTAGTAATTTAGTGTGTCTTTTTATTTAGTAGGAAAAAAGTACAGAAGCATTTTTTTCCTTCAGCATACGTTTACAATTATTCAAATTTTCCAACTTTGTTTTGCACCATTTGATATTGATGTTATTTTCACTAGTTAATTATAAAAATTCCTATAAATCTATAACCCAGAAACTCTTATAGCAATATAATAAAGTTGCTTTAACATTTACAGTTTTATCAAATGGGGAAAACTTGAAACTTGATATGCAATGCTGTAGACAAGAGATCCATCAATATATACAAATTTTTGGAGAAATTCAAATCATTTTCGAAAAGTCATGTAAAATGAACTGACATAGTTTTTTCTTTTTTCTTTACTAAATAACATTTAAAAATTGTTTTTAGGAAAGCGTGTATATATTAGAGGTCAAAATATGGGGCATGACAACCAAATGGTTTTCAATGCGTTTCTTGAGAATACATTTTCTGGCTTTTAATTAACATAGATTTTGAAAGTTTGAGACATTTGGTACATGGTAGAAATCATCTATTTATATCATATAAAAATAAATAGCATCATCTTTCAAACTAAAATCATGAATTATTTGGTGTCTGCATTTAAGTTCATATTTTAATATAAGGGGAATTAACTCTTATTTTAAATTACAAATAAAAAGCAAATTGATATATCTAATGATTTTTCAAAATATCATAACATGTGAAATTAAAATTCTTTTTGAAGGAATATGAAAGTTTTTACAGAGATGTGAGTGTTAAAGCAAAGGATTGAATTTACCCAGTTAACCCAAAATTGTGTTTGGAATGGATATAATCAACATCACAAAAGGAAAATATACATTTACTGATTATTTATTTGAAAAGTAAGAGGAGAAATTGTTCTTTGTAAAACGTTTACAGGATGTAACTAGTATGTGTAGGAATTTATCCAGGAACAAATATGGTTACTTTAGTAAAAAGACTTGTGTTTATTTTTTGTTGAATATTTTGGCTGAACTAGTTATTCTTGTTTCTTGTTCAGTTTTGTTCTGTACAAGTTCAGTTTTGTTCTGTTATCTTCATGAACTAAGAAATATAACAGATGATAAAGGTTTACACCACCTTCACAGTAATACAAATTATAGTAGTCGCTCATCAGCTGTATTGATATATTATTATTAAAAGAAAAAAAACTTTGTATGGGAAATGGAGCTGAGTTGAAGGGGATCTCATTTTGACTTTCCGAAAATTGAAATATGGAATCTTGATTTCCCTTCAAAATAGAAAAAAAGCTGAAAAATAGTTTTTGAATTCCCAGATTCCTATTTTTTGACAAGTAAAGGGGCTTTCTAAAAATGGCATATCCCACTGAAAAAATGTATTGGTAGCGGTTTTACTTTTCAAGGTTATTTCTGTGGTGATATTGATAGTTATTTTAAGTGGGGATGTTGATAGCGATTTAAGTGGTGATATTGATAGTTATTTAAGTGGTGATATTGGTAGTTATTTAAGTGGTGATATTGATAGTTATTTAAGTGGTGGTATTGATAGTTATTTAAATGGTGATATTGGTAGTTATTTAAGTGGTGATGTTGATAGTTATTTAAGTGGTGATATTGGTAGTTATTTAAGTGGTGATGTTGATAGTTATTTAAGTGATGGTATTGATAGTTATTTAAGTGGTGATGTTGATAGTTATTTAAGTGGTGATATTAATAGTTATTTAAATGGTGATATTGATAGTTATTTAAGTGGTGATATTGATAGTTATTTGAGTGGTGATAGTGAGTTATTTAAGTGGTTATATTGATAGGTATTTAGGTGGTGCTATTGATAGATATTTAAGTGGTGATATCGATAGTTTTTATATTATTTACATGCTAGATATGCTCCGTTAGTTTTAGCATATTATCCTTAGGTTGGATGTTTCCTGTTTTTATGCATCCTATTGAGAATATTAGTACATTTGTACTTTACAATTTTTTATTACTATTTGTCGTCACTTTGCATCTGTTGTCCATGTCTCCATAGATCTGTTGGCCACAGAAATTGCAAACTTAATAACTGAACACTAATTGTGCATGAATAATCAGGTGAATGATACAGGCTCAGACTAGCCTCTAGTTTATCCAACAGAAGAAAATGATAACCTGTGTTTTCAGATAAGCAGATTAATCCAGTAAAAAAAAATGCATGTCCTCTCAGCTATCATATTTATTAAATAAAATAATAATGGTTGTATGCACTTTCAGATTATCAGTTTTATCCAATAAAATAAATGCATGTCTGTGTTTTCACAATATTAAATTTTTCCAATACAAAGAATTGCATGTCCACGTTTTTGTGCAATATAATATTTTTTCCAATAAAAAAGAGTGTTTTTACAATATTAAATTTATCCAATAAAAAGCAATGCATGTCCGTGTTTTTGCAAAATTAAATTTTTTCGTTAAAATAGAAATGCATGTCCACGTTTTTACAATATTAAATTTATTCAATAAAGAAAATGCATGTTAATATTTTCACATTATTAGATTTATCCATTAATGAAATGCATGCCTTGTAAATTTACAATATTATAGGGGGCTGTCGTGGTCGTGATCATATGGTAGTTAGAGTTACAACTACCTGTGTAATCAGTGCATATCACCACTAACGTTGTGAGTTCAAATCCAGCATATGGTGAGGTATACAGGATACAATAGTTTGTCAGTGACTTGCGTCAGGTCAGTGTTTTTCTCTTAGTACTCTGGTTTCTTCCACCAATAAAACTGACCGCCACGTTATAACTGAAATATTGTAGAAAGTGGTGTTAAAAACCATAACCCTAACTCCCTTCAATATTACAGTTTAGTGTAGTTCTATTTCATGTAGACCTTTTCAAAGGAGATTTACCTTTACCATTCCACCGTGACTTATAAATAGATGTTGCCATGACTACCCAAAAAATTTAAAAAGTCAAATTGTATTCCTTATCCATTTGTAGTTATGTGATATATAGTGATAAATGTGTGTACTTTCTGTTTTAAATAATTTTGTTGATTAAACAAGTTTCTATGCTTCATATAAGGTTGTGTGAATTTGGTTTTGCATTAGGCCTATTCACAGTTATAAATTTATTACAAATGGCATATATAAACAAAGCACAGTCTTATCAATCATATTTTATCTCAGATAAACTCTCCCTAATAAATCTTATGCACATTTGATACCAATTCACAAAAATTGTCATGTAAATGTCCTGAACGGATTAGTAAAACTACATTTATAAACTACAATGGACGGTTTTATTATTCTATTCCATAGAGAGAAGACATTGATTGGAAGGGAAAACAGTTTTTTTTTAATGTATGTTTCATTCTATGTTTAAATTTTGTATGTGTATTTTTTTCAGCAATTTTTACCAGTATGTGCTAACATTTTTATACATATGTTGCTGATAACCATTTTATATGGCATACAAGTCATTTTTTTTAATATATGCAAAAATTGAGGTTATCTCCCTTTATTTTTTTAGAGACTAGTAGAACAACTTAGAATTAAGGAAGAAAACAGAGGATTTATGGGGCAAACAGTAAAGGTAAAAAGTACTAACAAATTGTTAGGATTCCATGTGACTTTTTAGCTCACCTTGCAAATGGCCATGTGAGATTTTGCCATCTTTTGGCATCTGTTGTTTGTCTTTGCCAATGTACATGCATTCTTCTGCCTGTACGTCTGTCCTGTATTAGTTTTTGCTCAAAAGCTCAATTTCCTCTTAGACAAATCATTTGGAATTTATACACAAGATCATAGACCATGAAAGACAGGACCAGATTGATTTTGGACTTTTACCTTTTTTGGGTCTGGAGTTATGCCCTTTGATTTACAGAAAAATACCTAATTATTAAGTTTCCATTCAATGACTTAAGTTCAAATTAAGTACCGGTTAATCATTTATAATTTATAGATAATGTCAGGGACCATAAAAGACAAACTACGTTCAATTCTAAACTTTAACACATTTTGGAGTTACACCCCTTGATTTTCCTGAAAAATATACATTTCTCAGGTTTCTATTTAATAATTGAAGTTCCCAATAAGGAAATCATTTGAAATTTTTTTTTTTAATAAAATTAGCTATAATACACAGTCAAGTTTGAATTTGGTTATTATACCCCTGCTCCACCAGATGGGGGTATACTGTTTTACCTCTGTCCATTCTTCCGTCTGTCTGTCCTTCCGTCCTTCCCAAGATATTTTTCTCAGCAACTATTGATGGCAGAAATCAGATATTTAGTCACAAGCTTCATATAAGTATGCAATATTGTGGGAAGCGTTTTTGGACCCGTCACATTCCTACTTCCTGTTTTCCGACTTAGTTGGTTTTTATACACATTGAACATACATGTATATGCGGGGGTATCATAAGTGAGCAATAGTTCACAGTTCATCTTGTTATTCCTTTTTATAGTTTTTGAGTTATGCCCCTTAGTTTATTTTAAAATGACTAGTTTGTGGTGTTCATGTTCTATTTTCAGTATCCCTTGGCTCAGTGTTTTAAAATGTTTATACAATGTTTTTGATCACAAAACACAGGTGAAGTTAAATTTTGGCTATTGCCTTTATGATTCCAATGTTATGTCCCTGTTTACTTTAGTTGGAAGCGGGGGAATCTGTGTCCTGTGGATACATTCTTCCAATATTTATTTAATTAAAAATTTTGAAGAAACAGGAGCATGCAGTATTATAGATACAATATTCTAACTTGACCTCCTTCATTCGTTTTGTTAACAAACGAGCGAGTTATCCATTCGGTATAATCTCATTAGCACATGTGCCGTTGAATGTGACTGACTTTTCCATTGGCAGCATAAATTGTGTGCGACATTTTCTGCAAGCGTAAATATAAATTACCGTCTTCCAATCAAAGTATACTACCATATTTGTACTCTTAGTCATATCAGAATCGAAATAAATCATGGAAGCCAGAATGTGTTTTGAGTTTTAACATGGATTGGCGGATATTAGTAAATTTTATTATTTCTTAAAGAGGCATTAGCTACGATTTTGACCAAAAAAATTATATGTTTTGGAAATTGGTAAATAGCTTTAAAATGATGAAATAAAGGTAAATATTTCACATTAAGCAACCTATAATACCACTTTTCGCCTTTTGAGAACGAAAATGAACATCGATTGATTATTGCCTTGCAAGCAAATAATTTGACTTCGCTTTCTCCGTATGCAACTGACCTTATTAGTGACAGGTAAAAACGAATAATTTGTATTTTGTCATTTATTAACTGCAAACTTGCATGTCTCTTTGTCCGTAATTAACGCCAACTAAAAGCAGATTCATAGAAAATAAGAAATAAGTGCATTGTTGTACTGATTTAATGACGATTCGGCAAACTCCGTAAACAATGCCGATAATTAATAAGATGGCGTCCATTTCTTGATCGATCTCAAAACACGAACAGTTGCACCTTTTATCCCTGATGCGCGTACATTTCATAACATTTATAAGTTACAGAAACATGTTTTATTAAGACATAAATCATATCTGATAGTTTTTATGGGTAACAAAAATTTACTATTTTGGCAGATATTGTCCCTTTAAATAATTTGTATTCTGGTAAAGTTTATATGTAGTATTAAATGATTTTATAAAATAAAATAAAATATTGTTTGAATTTCAGAGAAAACAGGCTTCTATTAGTCCAGATGAATCTCAAAGTATGTTATCTCCACGATCCCAAGTAGCTAAAAGATGGGGACCAGCGAAACATGCTAACAGAAATGACTTTTATGATCTCATAAGGTAATACAGACAATATGTAGTGACAATAATCTGTAATATATGTTATATAGTACTATGTTCATGGTTAGATTGTTCTTTTTTAGGTCTATTCTTGCTCTTCTTTTGATGCATTATGATATCCTCACATGAAATTTAAAGCAGGAAGGGTATACTAGTTTAAAAGATATGTCTGTTATTTATCGTCTCGGACTGTAGACACATCTTGTCCAGTGCAGAACTTTTTTGTCATAAGGTCCAGTGCAGCTAGATTTTGTATATGACTATATACATGTATATATATATTAGGACATGACAGAGTGCTACATATAAAAATGAGGTCACTATGACCTTGACCCTTGACCAACTATTCCTCTTGAGACCAGCTATTTTCTTTAAAACCAATTTTGTTCCCCTGAAAGACTTATTATTGTTTTTCTTTATAGAACTTTCATCAAACCTTTTAATGGATTGCGGGCTGTCGTGGTCGTGATCGTACGGTAGTTGGATTTACACCTATGTATGCAATCAGTGCCTATAACCACAAAAGTTAGGTACCGGTACATATGTCAACATTTTGTTTTTATTTTTCAGAACAAATCCCAGAAATTTCACAGTTGTAGTTAATAATGGGGTAACACGATCTGAGAACTTATCAGGAATGACCAGTTATGATGATGGTAATGATAATGGTTTATTTGCCGAGGCTTTAGCTGATGAGGTGACTAAAATATCCACACGTGATGCAGAGGATTCAGCTCTAGAAGAATGTTTTAAACATGTTTGTAAGGTAAAGTTGGTTTTTCCAGGATACTAGATATTTACTGTTAAGAACAGGACTTGCATTTCTGTCAGCAGAGGAATGGTCATGGTTTTGATCGTATTGTAGTTTGATTTACAACTACCTATACAATCAGTGCCTATCACCACTTAATTTGTGAGTTTGGATCCTTCTCATGGCAAGGTCTACTCAATACAACATTATGTGATAAAGTTTGTCAGTGACTTGCAACAGGTCAGTGGTTTTCTCCAGGTACTCCTATTTCCTCCACCAATAAAACTGACTGCCATGATATTACTGAAATATTGTTGAAAGTTGATAAAACACCATAATCCTACCCAACCCTTAATTAGAAGAAAACTATTAGTTTAGCATTAACTTAACATTATACAATTACGGCCCTCTGTGTAGGGAAACATCCAGATTTGTCAACCTGAGGGGAAAACAATCCCCTGGGGGTTGAAAAATCTGGATGTTTCCGTACACAGAGGGCCGTTATTGTTTTATTATATTTTTGCCAATGTTTTATAGGTTATCTCCCTTGTGGGGGAAATTGGGTTGTTCGGCGGGGAACAATAAACAATTATTGACTTCAATGGATGTAAACATCCAGAATTGTTAACCTGAAGGGGGTTGTTTTCTAGAGGGCTTTAGCCCGAGGGAAACAACCCCTTGAGGGTTAACAATTCTGATGTTTACAATCCATTGAAGGCAATAACTGTTTTATTATACCAAACAACAGACCAAGGATTGGGCATTTAAATAAATACATGTAGAAGTAGAAGAGTTAGCGACTGCCATCCTGCTGGTCCGACCAAATTGTAAACAAACAGACGACAATGTCACTTCCGGAAAGAGTTGTTTCCCTTTTGAGGCACGTAATGGGTTGTTTACCGGGGAACAATAGGGTTGTTACCCGGTAAACAACTACTTGTTTCCCGTTTGGGTTAATTTTCACAAAACATTAAAATTGTTTCAGGTCATGTGATTTAATTTAAGCCAATGAGAAGTTAGTGAGGTATAATAATAGGTGTTGTTCAGCGGGGAACAATAGGGTTGTTTCCTGGCAGCGCAAATTTTTGCCAATGTTTTATAGGTTATCTCCCTTGTGGGGGAAAATTGGGTTGTTCGGCGGGGAACAATAGGGTTGATTCCCGGCAGTGCAAATTTTGGCAAAACATCTCAATTATTTTATTATCACATGACTAATTTAATCCAATCAAAATCTATCATATAGATTAAAATATAATAACTGTAATTATATTTTCAATAGAGTCAAATCTAGTTGAACGTGGAATCTGGTATAGATAATTTCCTTGGACAATTAGAGTTTAAAAAATCTGTCCATTCAAAGAATGTTTTCCTTTTGATTTATCCTAGATAACTTGAATACTCGGATATCATGAAGTAAAATCATGATCTCTTCGACTTCGGTCCTCATTTCAGATGTTGGGAGTTATTGCATATTTTTTTCTAATTTTAGAATTGTTTGTTTACTTTCAGTACCACATGTCTGAATATGAATAAAATTAGATTTTTCTTTCTATTAATATTATATATAGATTCAGTACAACAGAGATATGATATACATTATCTGAAACATTAAAATCTCCAGAAAATTTGTAGTCCATCATGTTTCGAGTTGTTTTTTTTATTCAAACAACTCATTAATTAATTTAAGCTATAATATTTTATTAATAGGTAGTATTTTAATCAACCAATTAATATGTATGAATGTTTTTTTTCTAGGGTAAAGTAGAAACATTACAGACATTATTACCTTTTAGAAAGACACAGCAATATAATCGGTCACAAACTCCATTTAGTACAGGTTTTACTGTCAGGTAATTGATAAACTTAACAAATTTTATTGTTTATTACATGTTTTGCATCAAGATTCACTGAATTAATGGACGCATTGCATTTCTGTGATTTTTCAAGAATGTAATTTTTATCTGTCCAACTTATTTTTTATTTTTCCACAATTTACATGGATTTACTATAAAAGTAACTATAAGAAGTCAATCTGTGTTCAGTATGTAACTCCAGACCCACTCCATTTTCTCTCATTTTAAAATTTAAGCTGTGTTACTGACAAGGAAACACAGGAATGAATTTTTTCTGTTCTGCATAAATAGTTTAGATTAGAGTAGTATTAAAAAAAAACATTTTTCCTACTTCAGGAGTTACAGAAATCCAAATAGGGCAGAAATAATGGCAAATTTTAACCAATCAGAACGTCCAAAGACAGTGCCTTCTCAGCCGAGTCGGCCCTTGGTGCCAAGTCCGTACTTCTTTAGATATTACAGTACACCTTATAATAAAATGTCATTGAGTGCTAAATCAGGAAAAATTGGTACAGGTGGTTCTAAGTTTGAGAGTAAGTATTTTGTTAGTGAGCAGAGGATTGGGTTTCATGAAACTATAGACTTACTTATTTTATTGGAGAGAAATTTCATGGGAGTATTTAAAGAGATAATCATTGGAAAGATGTTATCTCTCCTGAACTATATACCATGTTACAGACTGCTGTCAAACCTAACATACAAGACCCCAGACCAAGTTACTATGTCACAAGCTTAGTACATAAGGTAAAACCCAAAAAATATTTGTATTAGATATCAGTGAGAAGGGGGGAAAAGGCACAAAAAAATGAAGATTCCATATTTCTGTACTAAGCTGCATCGGTGATGTTATAGTTAGCATGCTTGCCTAGAATGTGGTAGATCGTTGGTTCATGCATCAGTGATGTTATAGTTAGCATGCTTGCCTAGAATGTGGTAGATCGTTGGTTCATGCATCGGTGGTGTTATAGTTAGCATGCTTGCCTAGAATGTGGTAGATCGTTGGTTCATGCATCAGTGGTGTTATAGTTAGCATGCTTGCCTAGAATGTGGTAGATCGTTGGTTCATGCATAGGTGATGGTATAGTTAGCATGTTTGCCTAGAATGTGGTAGATCGTTGGTTCGAGCCTGTCCAGTCAAACCAAAAACTATAAAATTGGTATTTGTTGCTTCTCCGCTAAACGTGCAGCACTATGGAATAAATGCAAAGACTTGGAATCAGAATAATGTGTCAGAGTGGAGCAACAAATCAACTCATAGACTGTTGTTTCTGTCAGCTAGCACTTTAAAAATCCAACAAAGTGTTTTGGTCTAGTACAAAGTGGACATCATCATCTCATCGAATGTGACTTTAATCAACAATCACTCATTCACTCTCTATAAAGGGACTGTCATGGTTTTTAACTTCCCAAGATTACAGCCGGAAATAGTTTGTTATCATATCATATCAGAATGAAACTTCACCTGACTAGAACTTAGGGAATTTCACTCACTCGAACTACTGATAATTCGAACACATTTTGACAATCTCTTCAAGAACAAGCTATCAAGCTGTATATAGATAATTACTTCTTCAAATTATTGTTAATCAAAAATAAAGTTTGAAGGCTTCAGTAGTAAACAACTAATACAATTTTATTAGATTTAAATAGAATTCAAATTTAGATTAAAATCTTAATTAAAAATAAAATTGCAAGCAGTAATCCAGTAGATACAAATGTTACAAGTGGTGCTTGAGAAAAATCTCAGCCAATCCAGACCATTTGTAAGGTTTATAGGCCGATTTAAAGGATGCTTGTCTTATAAAACACCATTGATTTAAAAAAAAAATTTTAGATAGCTTTTACATTTACAAAGCACCCATGATACATAACATGTTCTATTTTTCTCAAACTTAAATAAGTTATTTCCTGTGAACCCAGTCCCGAAAACATGGTTTCCAATGTAGACAAGAAAGAAAACCTTTAAAAACATCCTTTAAAGAGTTTAAAATATGCAAAGAATATTTATAGTGTTATATATCCATTTGGATCAAAACATGTAAAATATAAAATTCAAATTCAAATTCTTTATTAATAAAGAAAGCTCCATTAGGAACATGCATGTATGAAAGAATACACAAATGACTAGAACAAACAAAAGAATAAAACAAGGAAATACAAGGAAAATAAAAAAATATATATATAATAACAATACTACAGTTGTATCAGAGGGAGTCATACCCAAATATTTGTAGACTATATATAAACAATACACTGAAATACATATATATATAAATATGAATCAGTACTGTTGGTTATAGAACATAAATATATGCAGTTACTTATCTGATAAATCTCTTATTGAAAGGCAAGTTACTATAAAATTTGCAAGATTTTTACAGATTTCTCTGTCTTCATTACTTAATAACCATATAAACTTATTTCTATCTGATAATTCTGAGAGAAAAAAAATTTGTTATTTATATTAGAAAAGAAAGTATTTCTAGCAAAGGAATATTTATTACATTTAATTAATAAGTGTTCTTCATCCTCAACTGCCCCACAGTTACATTGTTTGCATATTCTATTTTCAACTGCAGTTTTTGGAATTGTGTATCTGCCCCTTTCAATTTCAAGTTTATGTGCACTTATTCGAAAACGTGCTAGGGTTGATTGATTTGATAATTCTTTTATATTATCTAAGTATTTTTCCTGTTGGAATATAAATTTAAATTTACAATATGTACGTAATTTATTTTCATTTCTGTTAGTAGCTGGGTTTTGCTTAACTAAATTAATCCTATACCTCCAAATTTTTGTATAACTCTCTTTTAATTTTTTTCTCATTATATTTATTTCTCTTGCACCACAAGTATTAAGTGGAGATTTAAACATTTTCAACATATCAAGTTCTTTTAAAATATAATAAATACAACTAACCCAACAATGCTGACCATTATTATGCATTTTATTATTTTCATCTAATGCTGCTTTAAGTATACAATTTGTTTTATCTTCATGCAATCTAATCCAATATTTTATCATGCTAATAACAATATCTATATACAAAGGATATCTACCAAGTTCTCCAACCACTGCCAAATTTGAGGCTTTGCATAATACTCTTGCATAAATTTAAATTTAGCTTTTCAATTTTATGATCATTATATAAGTCATAGATAAGGTCATTTTTACTTTTCTTGAGTTTAATAGTCATATTGAACATACCCCATACTTCTGAAGAATAAAGTAGCACAGGTTTCACTGTGTGATCAAACGCTTTTAATATAGTATGAGTACTGGGGATACCATATTTAAAAATATATTTAATTTGGTGCCACTACCTCAAACTGTTTTGTTTATGACTACTCCATTTAGCAAAAAACTCCATCTTTTTCAGCTCTTTTTCATGTCTTGCAGGTATCACTACATTTTTGCTGTTGTTTTTTTTTTAATAAATTTTGTCAGTAAGTCTATCAAATTTGCAAGTCAAAGAATTTAGCTAATTTAAATTGAATATAATAAAGAAAAATAGAATAAATTAAATTTTATGAATTACACATCTTTTTTACCTTTGTCTTGACAGATCAATTTCAGTCTTTGAATGGTACATCAAAGATAATGGCATCCCATGGTGCTGGTGCCCTGTCTCGTTCAATCAAATCCAGGACAGCATGGAGTGAAAGTGATTTTAAGCTTCATGGGAAATTACATGTAAGTTTCTTTTTAAATAAACAAATGTTTTCATTTTTTAAACGTTATACACATGTATATTATTAGATGACTTCATGTTTATGTCTTAACTCTTGTGAAATACAACTTTTTTTTTCAGGTTCCATGTGCAAAAAAACATCTATAGACTTTAAGAAAAAGTTCCTCAGACATTTTACTGAAATTAATAAATGGATACTAATTTAAGAGAAATTGTACTTTAAACACAATTAAAGCTTCTGTATTTAATGCATTCTGGATATGAGTGACAGTTCCCAGAGCATTACCCCCAGAACTGCCTAGCCTGCCCCCAGGTATTACTCCCATTTCTATAAACATACACATTGTGCAATAGTAAATGCCTTCATAGATGTACCTCAATTGCCACTAGGAATTTGGGGGGGGGGGCATTCAGTTTTACCCATGTTGGTACATCTGTCTTCATATGTTCTACATTTGTTTTATGCTCAATCACTTAATATGTGTTTATTACTATTGAAAATACAACAATTGCTGTATCAAATAAATTTCATACATAGGAGACAAATTCTCCAGCATTCTCATTAACCAAACACAATGGTATAATAAATTGTACAATGTTTGGTGCTCACAAAAATGAATAAAAACCATTGTTAACTAAATAAAATCTCAGATATTAGAAGTTTGTATTTGATAAGTTTTTTTTATTAGATTTTGAAATAATATAAACAATATTTGTAGTTAATTCAGAGGAAACAGATTAGACCACATTCATCTTTATTTTAAAAGTGAGTTCTGCTGACTGGCATGTATTGTGTGATATATGGTGTAAGGGAGAAAACTCACTTCATGCCTTGTCACCTTTTGAGGTTAAAGGGAGACTATTTACACCATTATTTTTTGACAGCATGCTTTTTGAAGTTTTTTGGTGTTTGTGAAATCTCATTATTTTGTCACTGTTTAATTATTTAATTAAAGTTAAACTTGAATTGGCATGCTATGCACATTTAAGATCTGCCACATGGTATAATGTTTCACATTTTGTATTTTGAACAATTGTATTTTCATTATGATCATTCTGATTTACGAAATTTATACATACCTAGTTCTAGATGTTGGAAAAGACAAGGATGAAATTGAAATGATCAATTTATTTGCCACAACCATTTCTTTGTGTCATCTGCAACTTGCAGACAAAGGTATTTGTTTTTCCAGTGGTGGTATTAATAATAAGCAGAGTTGAAAGTTTTCCTCTTATTAGCAGATTTCCTCTTTTTTTATCAAAATATTTGGAAATAAACTTGGTCAAACTTGGTTCAAACAACTAGTAGATGAAGGTATGGGGAACGGTATGGGGGTTTCATCTTCTTTTTTAGCTCACCTGGCCAAGGGCCATGTGAGCTTTTGCCATCAGGTTTCGTCCGTCGTCTGTCGTTTTCACATTTTAATCTTCTGAGAAACCACTGAGCCAATTTAGACCAAACTTTGCTGGAATGGTCCTTAGATGGCCCCCTTTCAAAAATATGTCCAGTAGCCACGCCCTCCATTCAAGATGGCCACCATTACTAAACATAGAAATTTCTTCAAATGGCCATAACTCCTCTATTTTAAGCCAGAATGTGCCCAAATTTGAACTTTCTAAGCATAATGATGAGCTTTTTAACATATATTATGGGATTTTTTTATGAACTTTGAACTTTTGCCGATTTTGACCGATTATGCAAATTAGGCATAAATAAGCAAAAAATCATTTAAAAATCTTCTTGTTAGAAACCACTTGGCCAATTTCAACCAAACTTTGTCTGAATGATCCTTAGGTGGTCCCCTTTCAAAATTGTGTCCGTCAGCGCCAGTCTATATCCAAGATGGCCACCATTACTAGAAATAGAAATTACATCA
This sequence comes from Gigantidas platifrons, assembly GCA_002080005.1. Taxonomy (NCBI): domain Eukaryota; kingdom Metazoa; phylum Mollusca; class Bivalvia; order Mytilida; family Modiolidae; genus Gigantidas; species Gigantidas platifrons. The sequence continues at coordinate 190,397 of MJUT01042295.1, read as the reverse complement.
CATGGTCAAAACTGCTGTATTTGAAGCCATGATGGACTCAAATTTGAACTATATAAATATAATTATGTGCTTTTTAACATATATGACAGGATTTTTTTATGAACTTTGAACTTTTGCCGATTTTGACCGATAATGCAAATTAGGCATAAACTTTGCTATAATGGTCCCCATTCAAAATTATATCCAACAGTTTCAGCTTGCTTAGGGGAAAGGCCAACAAGGGGCCCAATAGGGTAAAATTGATTAAATATTTAAAAATCTTCAGAACCAATAATGTAAGTGCAATTATATTTGGTGTAGAACACTGATAGATCATGAGGATTCAAAATTGTATTAATGAAGTCCTGGGGTCAATGGGGTCCTAGACCCATTGGTCCAAAGCGTACATAGGATTCCATGGAAAAACACCTGTGTAAACTAACTCCTATCAGCTGTTGCCATCGCTTAGCATCTGTCATCTGTCCATCATCCACCCATGCGTTGGTAAATAATACTATTCTCTAAAACCACACGGCCAATTTGAGCCAGGTGAGCGATTACAGGCTCCTGGGAGCCTCTAGTTCTTTTTCTTTTTTATCAGTGAGCCCTTTTGTCTCTGAATACAATAGCCAGTTACATATAAAGCCATTATCTTTTGCTCAGAATATTTTTTTGTACATAGGGTAAGGATATGTTCCAATCTCATGAAAATTAGATGTTTCTTGGCTATTATTGTTATGGTGATATACTAACATCTATGTCATGTGAAGGGACATATTTTCAACCATACTAACATCTATGTCATGTCAAGGAACATATTTTCAACCATACTAACATCTATGCTGGTCATGTCAAGGGACATATTTTCAACCAAGCAATCAGCAACAAGCCTTTCAAATCTTGAGGTATTAAAATACAAGGTGTCAGTACCTATGGACAAAACATAGTTTCTATGTTTTTGTCAATTTTTCTGCATAAAAATGTCATTGACTCAACATAAAGTTGACTAATTTGTGTGTAATAAGTAAGGCTGTCACGGATAGCAAAATCACTATCCGTTTAACCGACCTTCATTAACTGAACCAATCCCGTTTAAACGGTAATTGAAAAGCCTCATGTGAAGCATGCAGCTATTGTGATTGTGAAAGAACGGCTTTACTGAAAAGTCTGTATTTTTGGCTTTTTTTGTGGAAGATCTCGAACTTTAAGACTTAAAATCACACCCATGAAATGACAAGAACAATTTTGGTATGCTACACTTGTCTTTATACATGTATACATGGAAGCAATTTTGTGTCCGATGTAAACTCCCACATTATTGAATTAACTTCCATTGACATGTAAAACGTGATAAGATCTACGAGTTACAGTGATGGGTTTGTCAGGAATATGAAATAAAAAGTACTCTCAAACTCTGAGCTCTTCTCGTAAAACGACAGTGTGTTAAACGACGTACATATTTATTTTCCAAGTTGTGTATTGGGATACACTGTTCACCTGATGACCTGATGTTTGTTAAACATTTGATTGGGTAATGAATAAAAGGGACCGTCTCAATGTTGTTTTAACGAATATCTGCAACAGAAAGGTATACAAAAAAATGATTGGTATGCAATATATCACAGAGAAAATAATTATATGTGGGTAGGAGAATAAGACCACAAAAAAAACTGAAGCATTTACAGTATGAACATAAAAAAAAAAAACCCAGGTGACATTGACCAGCTAGCTACCCCGTTGACGACACCCTGCTAGTGAGGAAATTCCAGGTGAAAGTCAAATTGATGAGATATGAAATTGAAACATTATAACGACCTACCAAATCAACTGTTGAATGCCATAAACTCAAGATCTGAAATTGTCGAAGTTATATGATTTGTGATTTGATTGATTGACAACTGATGGCTTTGTAATTGATCTTTAATCTCAATTCAGATTGTTCTTGAATTTTTGTTTTACCGATGCTACTGTACTTTTACTTGACCATATTTTACGCTTGATCTCGTATACAGTATACATTATGGTTAACCGTTTACTAATTCTTTAAACGGATAGTATTTGAAATCTAACCGCTGACAGTTACATGGATAACCGTGAAAGCCTTAGTAATAAGTGAGTTATCATCTGTCCTAATCCAAATGACATAATCTGGATTGTTTTTATGTTAGCAGTTTCTACTACGGACACAGCATTGTTTATAATTGATTATTGATATATTAAGCATATGGAGATGCACATTTATATTTTCGTCTTTATTTTTTGGAGGGGAGGGTGAGTGGGTGGTAGTTTAAATTTTAAGAGGCTTCATGCCAATACGTCTTGAGTATTTCTAAGAAATTAGCAAATAATTAGTTGTCAGAATTTGGAATTAAATGAATATAAAGTGGAAAATAATTGTTGTGGTTTTTAGCTCACCTGGCCCAAAGGGCCATGTCACATGGCATGTGAGGTATTGCCATCACTTGGCGTCCGTCATCCGTCCTTCGTCCGTCCATTAACTTTTTCACATTTTAATCTTCTCCCCTGAAACAACTGGGCCAAATGGAACCAAACTTGGCAGAAAGCATCTATGTAAGGTCCTCTATAAAGTTTCATCATTTCGTCCCGTTCCGCCAACAAATATGGCCGCCAAGGGCAATTCTTGTTTCTGATTGGCTACTGTTAAAAAAAATCTTCTCCTCTGAAACTGCTTGGCCAAATGGAGCCAAACTTGGCAGGAAGCATCTATGTAAGGTCCTCTATTAAGCTTCTGCATTTCGTCCCGTTCCGCCTACAAATATGGCCACCAAGGGCAATTCTTGTTTCTGATTGGCTACTGTTAAAAAAATCATCTCCTCTGAAACTGCTTGGCCAAATGAATCAAAACTTGGTAGGATAGATCCTTGGAAGGTCCTCTATAAATAGTACTCATTTAGTCCCGATCCATTAACAAACATGGCCACCACAGGCTATTCTTGTTTCTGATTGGCCGATTTTTAAAAATCTTTTCCTCTGAAACCACTCGGCCAAATGAACCGAAACTTGGTAGGAAGCATCTATGGAAGGTCATCAAAAATAATACTCATTTCGTCCCGATCCGTTAACAAACATAGCCGACACAGACCATTCTTGTTTCTGATTGGTTGATTTCTAAAAAATCTTCTCCTCTGAAACCGCCTGGCCAAATGAATCAAAACTTGGTAGGAAGCATCCTTGGAATGTCCTCTATAAAGATTACTCATTTAGTTCCGATCAGTTAATAAACATGGCCACCACAGGCCATCCATGTTTTTGATTGGTTGATTTCTAAAAAAATCTCCTCCTCTAAAACCGCTTTCCTAAAATTTGGTAGGTAGCATCTATGGAATGTCCTCTATAAAGATTGCACATTTTGTCCTGATCCATTAACAAACATGGCCGCCACACACAATTCTTGTTTCTGATTGACCGATTTAAAAAAATCTTTTCCTCTGAAACCACTTGGCCAAATGAACCGAAACTTGGTAGGAAGCATCTATGGAAGGTCCTCTATAAATACTACTCATATAGTTCCGATCTGTTAACAAACATGGCCGACACAGGCCATTCTTGTTTCTGATGGGTTGATTTCTAAAAAATCTTCTCCTCTGAAACCGCCTGGCCAAATGAATCAAAACTTGGTAGGAAGCATCCTTGGAATGTCCTCTATAAAGATTACTCATTTAGTTCCGATCAGTTAATAAACATGGCCGCCACATGCCATTCTTTTTAGCTCACCTGGCCATCACTTGGCGTCCGTCGTTCGTCCGTTAACTTTTTCACATTTTAATCTTCTTTTCTGAAACAACTGGGCCAAACGGAACCAAACTTGGCAGAAAGCATCTATGTAAGGTCCTCTATAAAGTGTCTTCATTTCGTCCCGTTCCGCCAACAAATATGGCTGCCAAGGGCAATTCTTGTTTCTGATTGGCTACTGTTAGAAAAATCTTCTCTTCTGAAACTCCTTGGCCAAATTAAAACAAACTTGGCAGGAAGCATCAATGTAAGATCCTCTATAAAGCTTCTTCATTTGGTTCCATTCGGCCAACAAACATGGCCACCAAGAGCAATTATTTTTTTCTGATTGGCTAATGTTAAAAAAATCTTCACCTCTGAAACTGCTTGGCCAAATGGAGCCAAACTTGGCAGGAAGCATCTATGTAAGGTCCTCTATTATTCCAAAATGGTTAATCTGATTTCAGTGGAAATTTGCACACAGCTAATGCACCATATGAAAATTTACGAAAAGGAGAGCTGCTCTCACTTAACATTACCTTATGCATAAATATAGAAAACAGTTAAGGTAATGATTATCTCACTTGGAAATTTGCTTCAGTATCATTCTTGTGCCAGGTGAGCGATACAGGCTCAGCGGGCTGAGCCTCTAGTTTTTTGTTGGATTGGATGGAGTATGATGTTTAACGCCACTTTCAATAATATTTTAGTTATTTCGTGGCAGTCAGTTATATTGGTGATGGAACTGGAGTACCTGGAGAAAACAACCGACCAGATGCAAGTCACTGACAAACTTTGTCACATAATATTGTATCAAGTACACCAGGCTATGAATGGGATTCAATCTTACAACTTAAGGGGTGATATGCACTGATTGCATAGGTAGCTGTAAATCCAATTACCATACGATCACGACCACGGCAGCCCCAATATACCAGTAAAAATAAAAAACATATCCTACAAACATATAATTTAGATTTTATTAAATATTGTTCAAGACATTGTTCATTTTTCCAAGCCTCCATTAGTAAGGTTTTCAGCAGTTACATGTAGGCTTTAACGAGAATGTTGTATCTGTTTCCTTGCATTTTTTTAATAATAAACAAAATGTTGTCACCATATTAAGCTGCTAAAATTGATAATTTGTTGCTTTTTGTCTACTTTGTGCTCTACTAAGCTGTTGAATCGTAGACAAATCTTTTATTATCTTATTTCTGATAATTACAGTATTAGAGAATTTTGTACACACCTGTAAGTAGTATAAAATAAATCAATAACAACTGACTTAGTACACATGACGCAGGGAGCAGTAATTCCTGACAATTGTTGATGCTTGTTGATTCGTAATTAACAGCAGTAAGCGTAATCGAAAGAGACAACAATCACACAATCAATTCAGATTAAGATAAAGTATCAAATTGACACTAGAGATTGGATGAAATCTTTAATAAAAAAAAAAGACAAAATCTCCTGTAATTTGTCTTTATTCACATGTGGTGAATTTGCTTAATAAATTCCTGAAAGAAATTATGAAATCCTTGTATCATAACAGTTTTATTTTTCAACGACTTCCTTCAGATTATTTTATGATGAATTTCTGACAATGATTGTCAATGTCAATAGTATTTCTTGAAAAGTTCCTGCAATTATAAGATTTAAGAAAAAAAATACAAAATTCATTTGATAATTTTAACATTTTGTACAACTTCTGTCTCTTGTTATCTGTAGACATAAAGTTTTCTATACAATAACTTAACTTCTAGTTGACAGTGAGTGGTCCTTCAGAAAATTTGTCATAAAGATCCTTGCTATAGATTGGAAATGATTTGGTGTGTTATAGTCCTACTCTTTCCAAATAAGAGGCCCCAAGGATATCAAATTTATTGCACAAGGCATGTTTCTTGAATAACCTTGATTATTAAGACATCAAAGCATCTTACTATTGTATCTGAATATTATTTTGACATTTGATATCTGAGTGGACAAAGAACTATTCACTTTTTAAGTAATATCCATTCTTTTGGGGTATTGTTACAGTAAATATATCAGTATTTTTGATTATTCAATTTGCAGTATCCAATGAAAAGCAGTTATTTATGTTATGTTTACGATATTTCGTTCTACTTGTTAAAAGAAGTTTTTTTTTTATAGAACAGCTCACAAAAGTTGCATGAAAGAAGATAATTTGAATTTCAGTTTCGAACTTCCATCCAATTTTTTCATGTTGGAGTTAATTTAAAATTTCAATCATACAGTTTCCTTGTTTGTTATTTCAAAGTCTAATTTGATGTTAAATTCAGGAAATAATTGGATACAAGTTGAAGAAAAAGAAGTTAATGTAGTGATGCATTTTAACAACAGTTCATGATAAGTCTTCTCAAATGAGATGTGAATTTATAAGATTTCAAGAATATATGGTTTAAGAAACTGTAGAAGCTAAAAATCAAATTTTTTAGTGGTTTTCTTCAATTTAAGACAATTTTTTCCCCTATTATGTAAGATGTTACAACTCTGTTTAATGTACCGTAGTCAATTCCTTATAAAATGCAGTGGCATGGTGAAACTTAATGCAATTTTTCAAATGTCAAAAATCGATGAAGCTGATTTTATATGTCAGCTTGTGCTAATATGAAGAACTTCCTTTGTATTGATGAAAATAAAAACTTGATGTAAAATTAAACAATTATGATAGATTGCTTTATAAACTGTTTATAATCAAATAAAATACAGAAAAAAGTCTTAATCTGAATTTAATGGTTTTTTTTAGATGATAAATCAGTTTATAGAACGAGAGTTTAAAAAACAAATTTAACTGGGCTCATCAAATGAACAAAACATTAAAACAATTATAAACAATCAGTTTTAAAAATAGTACAAAATACATAAAACTGATCACAGAATCTCAATTTTTAATGTTTAGTCAAAGTATTAAGTGTACTGTATGGTTTATGGTGTTTAACGTCACTTTCAATAATATTTCAGTAATATTTTGGCAAGTTGGCAGTCAGTTTTATTAGTGGAGAAAACCAGACCTGTCACAAGTCACTGACAAACTTTATCACATAATGTTGTTTTGTGTTCACCTTTCCAATAATGGTGTTCAAGCTGACAATCTATCTGATTGCACAGGTAATTGTAAATCCAACTACCATACAATCACGACCACAACGGCCCTAATGTACTGTATCACATGATCATTTTGAAATTACTATTAAATTGCATGTGTCTCTTTGAATTTAAGTTTTTTGATATTTAAATACATGGTATATCAATTTCTATTTTTTTTTTATAGTTGATTCGAATTTTGTTGATATCTTCCTGATATTTTGAGATATAATTAATCATTAAGAGGTTTTTGGATTTACAACTACCTGTGCAGTCAGTGCCTATTACCACTAAAGTTATGAGTTTGAATCCTACTCATGGCGAGGTGTACTTTATGCAACATTATGTGATAAAGTTTGTCAGTTTTTTTTGCGGGTACTTGGGTTTCCTCCACCAATAAAACTGACCGCCTTTATATAACTGAAATGTTGTTGAAAGTGGCGTTTAACATCACAACCCTAACCCTTATCTTTAAGAGAGAAATAGAATATGTATGTAATAAATTATCAATCTTGTTGAATCAACAACCTCTTGTAACAATGGTAATTCTATGATATATCACTCAATTTAGTATTGTAGGTGTACTGTTTTTGCCTCTTTTTTTAGAAAACAGTTTTATAAAACGGGAGGATGTTATTAAAAAAGTAAGAGGAAAAGAGCATTTAGTTATGAATCAGAAGTGAACTTTGTTTTGATGTCTAAAGATAGATATATGCAGCGTAAATGGATTTTTTTTATCACTGTTGTGAAATAATTTCCTGCAGGTTTTACTTACCCAAATACATTTTACAGTTTTTTGCTTCATTTACCAGCCCCTTTTTTGATATGCAGGTAGAACAGTATAGAATAGCATTTTTTATATCTGAAAAAATGAAATCCCCCCCCAAATAGGATTGTTGAATCAAGAGATGTCTAACATTAAAGCAATGATCTGTAAACTGAGATCAAGAAGATCTCCACAAACGTAGGGTAGAGGAACTTGGCCGTGGCTCTGGAAAATATTATCTTACAATCAAACGACAGGTTCTTCTTCAAACTGGACATTGTTCTATGGTGATATGACAAAAGAAGCCATTTTTAATAGAAAAACTTGTGATTTTATTGATTATTGATATATTCAGCACATGGAGATGCACATTTATATTTTCATCTTGATTTTTTTGGAGGGGGTGTGGGTGGTAGATTCTTTCTAATTCATTCATATGAAATAGCAGCACAGTCTAAATTTTAAGAGGCTTTGTTCCAATACATCTTGAGTATTTCTAAGAAATTAGCAAATAATAGGTTGTCAGAATTTGGAATTAGAAAAAATACTGGAAAATAATTAGTTTGAAACCTGGATTTCAAACGTCATATGTCATGGTGTTTTTTGTATTCATTGAGCAAAGATGAAAGACGATTGTTTGTTTTGTAGATTATTAGTGGAATTGTTGACCATCTGTTTAAACTGTCTTTCCATAAGAAAGTACTTAAATATCATATACAAAATTATTCAAAATAATAGTCATATGGAGGTCATATATTCAAGCAACCAATCAAGGATAAGCCTACCGAATTTTGAGATGTTAGAAACTGAGCACACGTTGAGAACTATTGTCCGATTTGTTACAGCTGCATATGCAATCAGTGCCTATCACAACTAAAGTTGTAAGTTAGAATCCTGCTCATGGCGTGGTGTACTCGATACAACTTTATGTAATAAAGTTTGTCAGTGACTGGCAGCATGTTGGTAGTTTTCTCCGGGTGTCTCCGGTTTTCTCCACCAATAAAACTTACTGCCAAGATATAACTGAAATATAGTTGAAAGTGGCATTAAATACCATAATCCTAACCCAATTTAAATGTCTTGCATATGATTGGACCGTAAATTAGATAAATGAAAAGTTACCTGACAGGACCCCATGTTGGATGCTGTTTGATGTTGGTTTATTGCAAAAAAAATCCAATTATAAAATTAAAAAATTAGACTGATGAGGATGAAGTCAGTTATTTGAGGAATAGAAAGCATATAACTCAAGTCAAGAACTGTTGTATGTGTCAGAAAAACTCCTTGAGTATTTTACACACAAAAAGATACTGTGCATGTTGTACATGTTGTTTTACACAGTTCTTCTTTTGCCCAACACTACTCAACTGTTAAACTGTAGTTTTCAACAGTAAAAAAAAAGAAGAAAAAAAAGAGACAAAAGACTGTTAAGGGCTTCGGTTCTGCAGCTACAACACAAAAGTATTGTCAAGAAATGTGTATGAATCGTAGCTCTTAATGGTAAAAAAAGAAGGGAGAAAAGGGCTAAGGGCTTCGGTTCCACAGCTCAACACAAAAGTATTGTCAGATAATGTGGGTATGATAACTGCATGTGTAATTTACATACAAAAAATAATCATGTCAATTACACCATTCCGACTTGTCTATGTGTAAAATATCGTACATCAATGTTTTTTCCCAATGTCAGTGTATATAATATGATGGATTAGTCAGAAACGAAATGTTTACAGAATTTGATAAATTGAAACCCTGAAAAGGAAAAGATATTATTAAATTGTTCAGAGGTTATTTAGTATTCATTTCAGATTTTGATATTTTTCTCTGCTTCCTGTAGAAAATGCTTCAGATCTATAATCTAAACGTAAAGATTGATTAAGATGTTTACACAGCCGAGGAAAATAAATCTGTAAAAAAGACGAAAACAATGTTTTCTTATGTGAAAATCAATATAACAATGTGTCTAGAATAATAACATTAATCCTTTCCTGGTATTAAATGATCAAGGTAAGAATGAAGAGACAGAGAGAGGTATTATTAGATCCTTTTGTATACCATTGACTGTATTGCATAATCACTGTATGTGATGTTCATATCATTTACTTGTCAGTTGCTTATGACAATTTCACATAGAAATATGAAAAGTCAGTGTAAGGTGGTGTTGTTATATTATAAATAAGTTTATGACGATGACCACCAGGATTGTTAAGAAAAGTCAGTTTAAGGTATTGCTACATTATAAATAAGTTTACAACGATTACCACGGTTGTTCAAGTTGAAAAAGTTTATTTATTTATAGACACTTTATATCATATACAGATAACACTAGCTCTAAATAAAAGGGCCTTTAAAATCAGCAAATTATTCAGTAAAAATCTAAAAAAGGATTAGATTTGTTATATATATGAAAATATTATTATAGCATTATCTTTTTTTTATCAACTACCACTAGACTGCAGGGCAGGGGGCCTTTTTACACTAATTTTAGGCTGTGAGTTGTATTCATTGTTGAAGACCCTAAAGAGACTTTGAAATGTAGAACAGCAATAAAAGTGCCATTCCTTTACTTTAAATTTGACCGTCAAATCCCTATTTGATGCCAGCAACTATTCAAATACAATTACAAGTATTGCATAACATATATTAAATAGTGACATAACTTATATAAGATAGTGACATATCATATATTAAATAATGACATAACATATATTAAATAGTGGCATAACATATATCAACTAGTGACATATTAATCATATATTAGATGGTGACATAACATATATTAAATAGTGACATAGCATATGACATGACATTCATTAAATAGTGACATAGCTTATATTAAATATTATTATGCTTTCTGTAAATTTCTTCTGTAATATAAGTTCATACGATATTTTGGCATATATCACAAAGAATTATATAGCGTTGATATACTATGCGAAAATAGTACATCTACTATGCCAGTTTCACGCGGGGAAGGTTGGGCTTTCAGCTGTCTGTCAAGCTATATATAGCTAGTCTACGTGCAAGATTGCGGATCCAATCTGTCAATCTATCATAGTTATCTAAGCGTTTTTAGCTCACCTGACCCAAAGGGTCATGTGAGCTTTTGTCATCACTTTGCGTCTGTCGTTGTCGTCGTCGTCCGCGTCTGTAAACTTTTCATACTTTCTTCTTCTTCTTTGAAACCACTGAACTGATTTGGACCAAATTTGGCAGAAATGTTCATTGGGAGGTCCTCTACTAAATTTGTTATTTTCGTGCACATCGGAAATCCAACATGGCCACCAGGGCCAATAATGTGTTCTGATTGGTTGAATCTTTGAAAATCTTCTTGTCAGAAACTACTCAGCCAATGGAATTGTAACATTATAGAAATGATGACTGGATGGTCCTCTACTAAATTTGTTATTTTTGTGCCGATCGCATATCCAAGATGGCCGCCATGACTCGACTTAGTTTTAACATAGAACCCTATGGGAAAAATGTTTTTTCCTCCACTAACTCCTCCTACAGTTTTAGAGCTACAGCTTTAATATTTTGTAGGATGTTTATACACATAATGGAGGTGTGCATGTGCACAGGATTTTGATTTTCATCTTATATTCTCAAAATGGACTTTTCATTCATGCCCCCATATAGGATATATGGTTTGTCCGGCTAACTCCTCCTACAGTTTTTGAGCTAGACCTTTTATATTTTGTAGACAATTAGTACTTACACTGAAGGTGTGCATATTTTATGGATTTTGACTTTCAACAATTTTTTACAAAATTATGGATGCATGAACTTGGACAGATTTTGCTAAATCCATATAGGATATATGGTTTGTCTGGCTAACTCCTACAGTTTTTTAGCTAGACCTTTTATATTTTGTAGACAGTTAGTACCTACACTGAAGGTGTGCATATTTATGGATTTTGACTTTCAACAATTTTTTACAAAATAATGGATGCATGAACTTGGACAGATTTTGCTAAATCCATATAGGATATATGGTTTTTCTGGCTAACTCCTCCTACAGTTTTTGAGCAAGACTTTTTTTTATTTTATAGACAGTTAGTACCAACACTGAAGGTGTGCATATTATATGGATTTTGATTTTCAACAATTTTTTACAAAATTATGCTTATATGAACTTAGCCACTGAAACCTGTTAACGTGTAAACAACGCTCCTTATACTTGCAGCTTCCTCCGCCACTAAAACTGACCGCCACGATATGGCTGAAATACTGCTGAAAATGGCATTAAACCCCATCCAATCAATCACTCAATCAATCGAACATCACATTGTTAGTTACAGATTCATTTATTTCAGTCATTTCTGCTTGATGCTGAATAAGCAAAACATTGGTTTACCCTTTTGCAATTATAACCGCGGGGGCATTGTATGTGTCTTACAGACACAAACTAAGACACAAACCCCTTTTAAAGTCTATACATAAGTTTTCTACATCATACCCGATGAATACTATACCATTCCTTCAAATTAAGTTATATTGAAAATCCATTTTGGCTCTTCAAGATGTTTTCTTTGCATTATACCCCTACACATTCCTCAGAACCAAGCCAAAAGTTAAGGTAGTAAATTGGAATTGGGGTGAGGGGAGGGGGCAGGGGCAAGGTTGAGGTGGATAAGGTTGAGGCATTTAATTTTCTAGTTGTTAATTAAATTTCAAACTTCAAAAATCTTTTTATTTTTAAAGCCTTAAATGAAACAAAGAATATTCTCACACTTTCAAGACTATCTGATCCAATATAATATATTAGTAAAGTAATAATTTTTTTATTAGAATAACGAAAATTTGAAATATCTTTTAAACTGTAGATTTTAAAATAGAAGTGTAAACGAGAGTTGTGTAGAGAATCAAGGGTGCTAATTTGATTTGGAAGGTTGCAGACCAGAAAGTGAACGTATTTGGCCCTGCATATATAGAAAAATCGCATTTTAAAGGAGTTTTTGGGTGTATATTTTGACAAAGTTTTATGAAATACGGAGGGAATAAGTCTATAAAAGAGAACAGCCTGTGGCCGTGGGTTTAAATCCCTGAGGACAATAGACACTTGACGGTCATCCGAAAGATTCCATTGTTCTCCGTAGAGACCGTCACCATCTCCTACACACACTGTTGAGTTCATTGATTTTTACCTGTAAAATAGTTACCTGTAAAAATTGCTGGGACTGGGAGATTTTTCATTATTTTTATTTTTTCACTAAATATATAGCACTTCTGTCTTTAATAGTGAAAAAATGAAGTCTTCATATATCATATAATATGAAGAATATATCATTATCGTTTTGTTCGATTCTGTATGACATTTTTTATTTATATACATGTAAGAAACGGAACGAAAAATTAGTTTTGAGATTGTGCAACTTCCTAAGAAAAAAATGCTCGTAAAATGAGTACATTTCTAAATAAAAGAACCCTTGCTTCAAATATTTCCATGTAAGAACCCATCCAAGATAATGATAATTACAAGCCACTTGCAAAATATTATACTAAAGTTATCACGTAAACAAGACACAATTCTCAAAATTGTTGATTTTTCAAACAAAAACTAAGATTTTCCCCGATAACCCTTGCTTCAAATATTTCCATGTTAGAACCCATCCAAGATAATGATAATGATAATTACAAGCCACATGCAAAAAATTATTCAATCTATCCATGTTTACTCAAGTTATCGTGTAAACAAGAAAGTGTGACGGACGGACAGACGGTCGCTATTACTATATCCCCTCACCGCTATCGCGGGGGGGATAATTATATAACCTCAGAGATCAATTGGAGGATTGATTT
>MJUT01042295.1:146323-165481 GCA_002080005.1 Gigantidas platifrons | reverse complement strand
ATATATATATATATATAAACACGTGGTGGGACATGCATCCGAACAATGTGGAAAACCATCATTTAATAAAAGACAAACACATTCTAATAACCAATGTGAGAAAAAAAGATGATGTCCAACAACACATTCTTACTGATATTCATTCCTTTACGGCTTTATCGAGTATTAAATTAAGAAATAATTCATGGAAGCCATATGTATATATTGTTTTTACCACGGGTAGGCCCTTTATGTCAGCTTTTTACCCCTCGCTAACGCTCAGGGTAAAACTTCGTGACATAAAGGGCCTACCCGTGGTAAAAACAATATATACATATGGCTTCCATGAATTATTTCTTAATTTAATACTCGATAAAGCCGTAAAGGAATGAATATCAGTAAGAATGTGTTGTTGGACATCATCTTTTTTTCTCACATTGGTTATTAGAATGTGTTTGTCTTTTATTAAATGATGGTTTTCCACATTGTTCGGATGCATGTCCCACCACGTGTTTATATATATATATATATTCTGATTTTTATCATGATATCCTTCATTATTTTAGTCATATCATTGTGGAGAAAATGGTATCCCTTTGCATGCAACAAGCAATATTAAATGTACCTTTGCCATAAGCAATGGCAATGTTATCCGTTTACTGGGCTTAAAAATCCAATATAATATAAAACAAAAAAAAAGTAAATTAGAAAGATGCTAGTATTCCATAACTTTCTATAAATATCTAACTAAATATGAAGCTGTTCTGTACCTTCCTTCCTGCTCTTGGAAATGATAAGCACTTCTGTCATGTAAAGTCCTGGTCTTTACTGCGTTTTAATGAAAGAGATCAATAAGGGCTACATTAAACAATGTATAAAACTGTATACTAATAAAATAACACTATAACTATAAAATAAAATGTAAAATATTTACAGGCTTTTGATTTTTAACATACTTTATTTATAAATAAACTTGAACATAGATTTTAACAGTGCCAGTGGTGTAATGGTCAGCGTACTTGCCTCGACTGCGGTAGATTGTAGATTGTGGGGTTGAGTCCCGGTCGTGTTAAACAACACTAAGCATGCAGTAATAAAGGATGAGAGCAAAGATTGGTTTGGCTGAAAATCAAAATAATGTGTCCAAGTGGAACAACATGTTTAGTCGTGAACTTTTGTTTCAATTAGCTAGCACTATAAAAATCCAGCTAAGTGTGTTAGTTTAATACAAAGCAGACATCATCATGAACTCATCAAAATTTACCTTGTTCTTGCCATGATATAGCTGGAAAATTGCTCACTTGGCCTTTAAAAACAATTGCTCACTCACTCACTGAACAGAAATTGAGTAAATGGCATTTACACTTTTGTTTTGGTGGAGGAAACTGTAGTTCTCGAAGAAATCCAACAACCTGGCATTTCGCAAGCAGCTAAAAAAAACTATTTTATATAATTAAATAAAGTTGTATCAAATCACCTCGCTATGAGCGAGAATCCAACTCGCAACTTTAGTGGTTGTAGGTGTTGATAATTGTGTAGGTAGATGTAAATATGACTACCATACAATCCTCACTTTGAGGGGTTAGGATTATGGTGTTTAATGCCACTTTCAACAATATTTCAGTTATATTGTGGCAGTTCTGACTTTGAGAACTGCTTGTATAATTTTTTTTTTAATTTTTTTTTGGTATATCCAGTACACTTTTGATCAATTTAAAGATATGAAATTGCATTACTTGAAAACAAAAGTGGAATTATTTAAATTTTAAATTGTATTAAAAGCATTATAAATTTGAATTTGTAGAAATTGTGATATAGTCATGTAATTGTGAATGCCATTTTGTTTGGGGTTAGGTTTATGGAGCTTGACGCCACTTTCAACAATATTTCGATGATATCGTGATGTCAGTTTTATTGGTGGAGGAAACCGGCATACCTGGAGAAAATCACCGACCTGTCGCAAGTCACTGACAAAATTTATTGCATTATGTAGTATCGAGTACACATCCCTATAAAGTGTACTGATACAACATAATGTGATAAAGTTTGTCAGTGAATGCCATTCTGTTTATATAAGATATGTAAAGATAGAATAAAAATTGTAGAAGTGTCAGAAAAATGATATACAAGGATTAATTAGAGAAGGATTAAAAAAACCTGATCTGATATAAATATAATGAGAGTGGCTCAATTACTGATATACAGCTTTGGATATTTTTGTATTAAAATCATTAAAACATAATCTTATTTTCATGTAATAATAAATCTTATTAGTGCCTAATTCCATCTGTTTCATATGGAAATGTTTTCTGAAAACAGAAGTCCATTCAATAATTTGTTTTGTATTATAAATAGTATATACAAGTTGTAATGGCAAACAATTACACCAACACGAAGATGGTCAGCTAACATTTATAGATCTATAAAAAAACACACATGCAAACAAATTACGCTGTCACATTTTTGTGCCTGTCCCAGGCCAGGACCTGGATTTCCAACATCATATGTTATGGTCTTTTTTTGTGATCCGTGAGCTAAGATGAGAGATGTTCGTTTTTGTTGCTATTGGTGGAATTATTGACCATCACTGTTTATTCTTTCTTTCATGAATAGATAATTCTTATAGAACTAATGTATATCATTTTCATGCCTTTTGATTGGACAAGAGCACTGTCACCTGTTTGTTATCCTTTCATAACTCGATGAACTTTTGCATGCCGGAACAACTTCTTGTCTAACCAGTGTAAAAAATATCGCAGTCGCCGACTGGAAACTACGATAGTGTCCGATTGAAAGCAAGCTCGAAATCAGTTTAATGATTAAAATAGAGAAAAAATTCACATTGAAGAATTATAAGGATTAACGGTTCTTTTTAGGAGTTCATGCATGTGTAAACGGTGCCGATGCACTCACAAACTTTACCTAAATGTCCTTCTGACATTTATTCAGTTTATGAGTGCATCAGCACCGTTTACACATGCATGAACTCCTGAAAAGAAGCGTTTAATCCTCTGCAAAATCTTAAATAAAACATACCATCATAAAAAAAATTATAACCCCATGAAAATATAGGTACATTTGTACCACATACCATCAATTCTTGCTTAAGGAAATAAATTTCTCAGACACACACACTTTCACACACACATACAAAACATTTTTAATCAAAATATTGATGATATAAAAGTAAGCAGATAAAATCACATACAAGATGAAATAAAATCATTACTATATGAAGTAGGATAAACGTAAAGGTTATATGAGAAATTCTTGCACATATTTAGAGAAATTCGTTGTGCACATTTAGAGAAACACATTGTAATCCTCCCATTATAGCATTGTAGCTCATTTAGTTTAGTTAGTAATGGATATGTGACATTAACCAGTTAATGAACTGTTCGGTCAACAGTATGGAGATGTAAGGAATGCGATAGAGGAAATTGCAATTAATGATCACTTGTTTGAAGACTGTCCTTATATCGTCACCGACTGGGAATATTAAAACGCCATCCTTTTTATTCCAGGAGATTTTCTTGTGTCAATGAAATTTTAAATGCAAAGATTTAATTCATGGTTGGTGAAAAAATTCTGCTGCCATTTAATGGTAAGGTTGCTGTGAATTCTATCATAGTTATATTGATCCGTAGATTTTTTCGTCGTCTTTCCGATTTATTGACAAGATAATCTGTATGTATTTACAGGGTACTCCAAGAGATAACAAAGATGAAGACTCTGTACAAGGTATGTATTTGTTTTTATTAATAATTAATAAATGTCCTAATTATCCTCAACTTGAAAGCTAATTTTGATTTAAATGGAAAATTGCATGTATATGTATAAAGAGATGAAATATTATAATAGGAAATCGTGTTAATTTATTGTAAAGATTGACAGTGATATGTCGTGTTCTAGTGAAAAAAATGAAGGTACGTAGAACCAGATATATAATTATGATAACGGAAAGTGTCGATATTTCCCTTCGGGTTTTTTTTAGCGAGAAATTTTTTTCTTTTTTTATAAGTCATATTTACTCATATTAATTTTACTGCATATAATACCAGACCCATTTGATTCTAAAACATGTCATAAGATTTTTGTAATTAACATGGTGATAAATTCATGTGAATTTGTTATTTACAGTTTGTGCATAACAGCATTTTAACCATTACAAGCAGTCTTCCTAATTTTATTTAAGAAAGTGCAAGCTTTTACTATAACAAAAACTGGAATCGTTACCGATGATTCTTTTCACATATAATGCATGCAAGTTTAGTTTTATTTTTGTTTTTGCTTTTTCGAGTATGACATGTTTTAAAATATAATTGATGTAGTCATTTTTAGCTCACCTTGCCAAAGGTAATGTGAGCTTTTGCCATCACTTGGCATCCGGCATCCGACGTCTATAATCCGTCGTCTGTCGTCCGTTAACTTTTCACATTTTAATCTTCTCCTCTTAAACCCCTCATCCAATTGAAGTAAAACTTGGCATGAAACATCTATGGAAGGTTCTCTCTAAAGATTGTTCATTTTGTCCCGATCCATTTACAAACATGGCCACCATAGGCAATTCTTGTTTCTGATTGGCCGATTTTTAAAAATCTTCTCCTCTGAAACCGCTTGGCCAAATGAACCGAAATTTGGTAGAAAGTATCTATGGCAGGTCCTCTATGAAGATGGCTCATTTTGTTCCGATCTGTTAACAAACATGACCACCACAGGCAATTCTTGTTTCTGATTGGTTAATTTCTAAAAAATGTTCTCCTCTGAAACTGCTTGGCCAAATGAATCGAAACTTGGTATGAAGCATCCTTGGAAGGTCCTCTATAAGAATTACTCATTTAGTTCCAATCCGTTGACAAACATGGCCACCAAAGACAATTCTTGTTTCTGATTGGCTGCTTTCTAAAAAATTGTCTCATCTAAAACTGCCTTGCCAAATGAACCGAAACATAGTAGGAAGCATTTATGGCAGGTCCTCTATCAGGATTGCTCATTTCTCCCCGATCCGTTTACAAACATGGCCACCACAGGCAATTCTTGTTTCTGATTGGTTAATTTCTAAAGAATCTTCTCCTCTGTAACCGATTTGCCAAATGAATTGAAATTTGGTAGGAAGCATCCTTGGAAGGTCCTCTATAAAGATTGCTCATTTATTTCGGATCCGTTAACAAACATGGCCACCACAGGCAATTCTTCATTCTCTATCCAGAGTTGTCGTTCCTGCTACGCCACACAACATCTCTGTCAACGCTCATTTTACAAGATTCTTGTAAAATTTAGAAACAGTAAACAAAATCTACTTAAAATTGTTTTAGTTATTGTAAATATCAATAAAGATGAAAATAAATCACTCATTTCAAATCAATTCTCTCTTAAAAATGATTTTGTGATCGTTTTTAACTTTTTAATTTTTACCTCCGCAAAATAGTTTTCCAAGAAGTGGGAGAAACATCATTTTTAAGAGAAAATTGATTTGAAATGAGTGATTTATTTTCATCTTTACTGATATTTACAATAATTAAAACAAGTGTAAGTACATTTTTTTCACTGTTTCTAAGTTTTACAAGAATCTTGTAAAATGAGCGTTGACAGAGATGTTGTGTAGCGTAGCAGGAACGACAACTCTGGATAGAGAATGGCAATTCTTGTTTCTGATTGGTTGCTTACTAAAAAATCGTCTCCTCTGAAACCGTTTGGCAAACTGAATCAAAACTTGGTAGGAAGTATCCTTGGAAGGTCCTCTATGAAGATTGGTAATTTAGTTCCGATCCATTAACAAGCATGGCTGCCACAGGCAATTCTTGTTTCTGATTGGTTAATTTCTAGAGAATCTTCTCTGTAACCGCTTTGCCAAATGAATTGAAATTTGGTAGGAAGCCTCCTTGGAAGGTCCTCTATGAAGATTGGTAATTTATTTCGGATCCGTTAACAAACATGGCCACCACAGGCAATTCTTGTTTCTGATTGGTTGATTACTAAAAAATCGTCTCCTCTGAAACCGTTTGACCAACTGAATCAAAACTTGGTAGGAAGTATCCTTGGAAGGTCCTCTATGAAGATTGGTAATTTAGTTCCGATCCATTAGTAAACATGGCCACCACAGGCAATTCTTGTTTCTGATTGGTTGATATCTAATAAAAAAATCTTCTTCTCAAACCACTTTGCCAAATGAATCAAAACTTGGTAGGAAGTAACTTTGGAAGGTCCTCTATAAAGATTGCACATTTAGTTCCCATCCGTTAATAAACATGGCCCCCACAGGCCATTCTTGTTTCTGATTGGTTGATTTCTAAGAATCTTCTTCTCTGTAACTGCTTAGCCAAATGAACAGAAACTTGGTGGGATGCACATATGGAAGGTTCTGTATTAAGTTTCCTCAAAGCAGAATGAAAGATGAACGACTCAGGCTCAGCCCACTGAGCCTCTAGTTTATAATTTGATAACTACAACTATATATTTTAAGGGTTAAATCTATAAAGAAAATTGAATTTTCTACTATGCATTAGAACTACTTTTTCATTTAGTTTTATACAGTGAAGTAGATAGTGATTATGTTCTTCAGTACCTTGACGGAGGTAACCATCAAGTAAATGTAGGGATCAGGTGTTAAAAGTGGTTGCGACATTCTACCGGTAGTTTATCTCCTAATGGAATATATTACTTTGTCAGTTGCGACATTTTAGATTGCCTCCTAGTGGAATATTTTACTTCGTCAGTTGCGACATTTTAGATTGCCTCCTAGTGGAACATTTTACTTTGTCAGTTGTGACATTTTAGATTGCCTCCCAGTGGAATATTTTACTTTGTCAGTTGTGACCTTTTAGAATGCCTCCTAGTGGAATATTTTACTATTGGCTTGTTTTTTTCAAAGTACAAGACAATACATTATAACTTGTATCACAGCCAGTCCTATCAGACTCTCTGTGATACAGACGATAATGTCTGTCTCAACCTGTATATCTTATTAATGGCATTACTTATGATTTTATATTTGGTATAAGTAGTCGATTTGATGATGAAAATTTTTTTGTTGAAATTTAGATCTACCTACACATATAAGGTCTTAAATATGAAAGAAATTGTTTCCCATAGGGTTGTAAACTGAATTCATTTAGACCTGTCAGATGGAAATTAAATTTGAATTTTTATTTTTGTTCATGAAATATTGTTTTAACATATTTTATTTGTTAAATACAGTCAAACCTGTCTACACCAAACCCTGAATAATCCTGAATCCTGTATAAACCAAACTTTAAATAAAGTCCCAATGTAGGAAATCGTTGTTAATATAACCTCTATAAATCAAACTTCTGTCTATTTCAAACACAAAACCTGATCCCAAGGAGGTTCAGTTTAAACAGGTTTCACTGAATAACAATTGGGATCAGACACAAGTATATCTATGAAGTCTTCTCTCGAAATTGAAAATTGTCATTAATATGAAATAAAATCAGTGTCAATAGGTTTATGATACAATGTTACATTTCATAGTATTCATTTACTTCTTTTTCTAATAAACTTGTTCAAAGAATAATTGAGGTCATATTTAGTTTTTAATTAAATCATCATGACATATGAGATATTTGAATGCAAAAGGAAAATGGCTTCTTAATTAATGTAGGAATCTTGTGCAGAATATTTTACTACTTAGAAAGACTATCTGTATCAGTGTACTGTATAATTGAGGTTAAAAATAAAATTTTGGTTTCAAGGGTTTGACAGACTTTATTCCATGCTTTAAATTGTAATTTTCCTGCTAGAAACATAATAATTAGGGAAAACAGCTTATTTAAAAAGATTTTTAGCTTGAAGAGGATTTTTCAACAACAAAACATTTCATTCATATTCAGACTGAGGGCAAGTTCAACACTGTATATAAATATTGTAGAGAAATGGGATAGCCGAGGTCTCGTTTTTACTGCCACTGGAAATGTATTGAGAGTTGGGCAGGGAAGAATAAAATTAGCCTATTCTAGTGGATACAATGTGCCTAATCTTCTTTTAAATCTACAAAAGTCATCCACGTTCAGATTCTCCTTATTATAACATGACAAATTCCCTTCACAAGTACACCACCCTATCTGCCACCAACTAGATTGGCAGCTCTGTTGGTTCTACATTGGGAGCCATCACCAGTACCCAGCCCTTAAACTTGTTTATTTATCTATGTTATCAAGGTCATGCTGACTTTGGAACATTAGATAAGTACATTGTACTATGTTAATTTGTTGAGGTATGCACTCATAGTTAACTAGACAACCTGTTTTGAACTAACATTGTGAGTTCGAATCCCACTCAGGCAAGGTGTACTCGATACAACATTATGTGATAAAGTTTGTCAGTGATTTTCTCTGGGCACTTCGATTTCCTCAGCGAGGTGCACTCGATACAACATTATGTGATAAAGTTTGTCAGTAATTTTCTGTGGGCACTTCGATTTCCTCAGGCGAGGTGCACTCGATACAACATTATGTGATAAAGTTTGTCAGTGATTTTCTCTGGGCACTTCGATTTCCTCCACCAATAAAACTGACCACTATGATTTAACTGAAATATTGTTGAAAGTGGTGTTTAACACCATAACCCTAACTCCTTAAGAGACTGAGTTATTATGGATAAATAATTGAATAACATTTTATGCATTTAGTGGTCTTAAAAATCAGATTATTTCATTACACAGTTTTTTAAAAACCTTAAAAATGTACAGGAAAAAACCTTTTGAAGAGTTTGGTACTGCATCATCTAATGATGTTGAAGATTTACTGTCAGATTGTGTTTCAATATGAAGGAATTAAGTTTTAATCAATATCATTAATAGAAATATAGAAATATTTTACATGTACAGACAATCTCAACTCAAAGCAAATTCTTAATCCTTTAATAAATGAGTCTCAGGATTTGTCAATGTATTTTCTCATCAATACTGGAATAATCTTGTTACTGACGACAATGCATTCCCATTTTTTTAAGCTTTCAATCGACAATTCCATTTTCAAGGTGCACTGGTTTGATTTAATTTAATTTGATTAGATTGATGACTGTTTCTGTGATAGTGCCTCAGAGAATCATTACTTACATTACCAGAAAGCTAGATTATAATTTGACCTACTAATATAACAGAGTTATTTGCTAAAACTGCTGTTCTTGCTGTAAACTTGAAACTAACTAACTTGTATCCACAAAAGTCTAAATATAGCACTAAACAGGATGTTATAGATTGTCAGACCAATAAAAAACTGGAAAATCCAGAGTTTAATCTGACATAACTTCTAATAAACGGGAAAATCCAGAATACTTTCTTTTTTCTTTTTTTTTTATAATAAGTATGTAAAATAAGAATGGAAAAACTCAATCTCTATGACTTAAGCCATGTAGATCTTTCATTTTATGGTATGATGGTACACATGTATACGGTACTGCAATGAGTAGGTGATGTGTGGAAATTTCTATATTTGTATAATTTGTTCTGGAATTGTTATATCCAATGAAACTAAAATTAACAAGAACCGATTTACATATTGTTTCAGGATTCTGATGGGATTAATTTTCCAAGAGTTATTGCTACCTTTTTTTCATTATTATTATTTTTTTTCTCATTTTGGTTAACTCCTGTTAATAATTAAGGATTGATCGCAATGTTTGTTCGGTTCATGAAGAAATAACCTCAATCAGGTTGTACACACCATCTAACCCATGCACAAGGGTGTGTACAACCTGATTGAGGTTATTTCGAATGAACCGAACAAATAATTTTGATCAATCCTTATAAATTAATTCAAACTTTTTTTGTTATGATATTGTAAAATATATTTATTTTTTCAAAGTAAGGCAAATAATCAGAAATAAATTTAAATAACCCCAAAGGTGCCTCATTTAAAGAAAATCACCTGATGACAACGGCATGCGACGCCTTGAGAACGAGGTCTATTTTCAGATTCCGTACATTGGAAAATAACCTCAACTTTTTAAACCAATCAAAACACGTATAAAATGACATGTGACTCTAAAATTAATTTATAGTCTCTTGACTTTCACAGAGACATACAAAAATTGTGAAAGTTTGTATTTGTGAAAAAATTGGTTAAAATTAGGATAAAACTATCTGACATAGAAAGGAATGGCATTCAGTCCGTCATTTCTTTTGCTAGACACAATTGTACTTGTTGTTATGTTGTTAGTGCATTTTCATGACAAAAAAAAGTATTAAGATTTCGGTACCATTTATATAATTGAACTCAAATCCAAAAGAACTTGAGCTATGACTGGTTTCCGTTTCTTTTTTCATGTTGTATTGTAATTTTAAAACATGTTGACGGTAAACTTGTTGTTCTGTAAATACATGTAATAATATCTCGATATTTTGCTTTATTATTTATTGTTGATTTTATAATCAGATTAAAATATAATTATTGTTTTTCATTAAATTTCGTAATTTGAAGGTATTCGTGGATTTAATGTCTGGACGCTAATTATTACCCTTTAATATTCAGACAAGTTTAATGGTGTAATGCGTCTACTACAGACCTTATATTTATTAGAATATTAAATAATTCAAATGAATTTATATTTCATCATGTTATACATGAGCATTTGAATTTATACACAGATTAAACATATTTAGAATTTCAAATGTACATGCATATTTTGTCAATTTTGATTTTGAATCATTGTACTAATGCAAAAATAAATACATTCAAGAATCTGGACAATGCATACTTAAATCTAGACAAAATAGACTTGAAGTAGCAAAATGCAGAAATTAATAGCCACAAACATTTATTGGTTTACAGTAACTGCAATGCACTAATGTTGCCAAGAAATTGGATTATCTTTTCTTGTTGGCTCAGGTGTCTTATATTTCTAAATAAGTAGGTTTCTTGGTGACACAGATGCCTTACATATTGCTAGTTTATACCGGAAATATGCAAATTAGACTGACTTTGACCAAAAATTATTTGAAAATCTTCTCTGAAACTATTGAGCCAATTTAAATCAAACCTTAATGAGATGGTCCATGGGTCATTTGCAAAATGTGTAAGTAACTATGCTGTTAATTCAAATTGGCAGCTTTAACTAAAAAATAAACTTTTTAAAATGGCAAAAATGGTTTTGTTTTAAGTCCGATTGTGGTAGATTATGGGTTAGAGCCCCGGTCTGATCAAACCAAGGACTATATAATTGGTATTTGTTGATTGTCCACAAAGCAAACAACATTGAGGAGTAAGAGCAATAACTGCTTGACTCAGAATCAGAAATAGAGTTGTGGACTGACTGTTGTTTCTGTGAACCAGCAGTATGAAAATCCAACTAATCATGTCAGTCTAGTACAAATTGGACATCATCTCATCAAAATGTTGCTTGTTCTAGTCATGATATAGCTGAAAAATTAAACAAAAGTCACTTAATCTGGATGAAAATGGCATTTTAAGCAGGTTGGTAGGTGTTTGTGGTATTTTAAGCAGGTTGGTAGGTGTTTGTGGTATTTTAAGCAGGTTGATAGGTGTTAGTGGTATTTTAAGCAGGTTGGTAGGTGTTTGTGGTATTTTAAGCAGGTTGGTAGGTGTTTGTGGTATTTTAAGCAGGTTGGTAGGTGTTTGTGGTATTTTAAGCAGGTTGAAAGGTGTTAGTGGTATTTTAAGCAGGTTGGTAGGTGTTTGTGGTATTTTAAGCAGGTTGGTAGGTGTTTGTGGTATTTTAAGCAGGTTGGTAGGTGTTAGTGGTATTTTAAGCAGGTTGATAGGTGTTAGTGGTATTTTAAGCAGGTTGGTAGGTGTTAGTGGTATTTTAAGCAGGTTGGTAGGTGTTAGTGGTATTTTAAGCAGGTTGGTAGGTGTTTGTGGTATTTTAAGCAGGTTGGTAGGTGTTAGTGGTATTTTAAGCAGGTTGGTATTTGTTAGTGGTATCTGAATAAAGGCAGGTTTCAAGGTGTTCGTAGTACCTTAAGCATTTTTCTTGTTGTTTGTGCATGTGTCTTGACTTAAGTGATACTTTAAACAGCTTTTTTTGTATTAATGATACTTAAAGCAGCTTTCTTCATTTAAATAATATGTTATACACATTTGTTAGTACTACTGTTACATTTCTGGTACCTTAAGCAGATTGCTCTATGTTACTGGTACCTTAAGCAGATTGCTCTATGTTACTGGTACCTTAAGCAGATTTCTGGGTGTCAGTGGTATTTTAAGCAGGTCTCTGGGTGTTAGTGGTATCTTAAGCAGGTTT
The DNA here is from genome assembly GCA_002080005.1 of Gigantidas platifrons. Taxonomy (NCBI): domain Eukaryota; kingdom Metazoa; phylum Mollusca; class Bivalvia; order Mytilida; family Modiolidae; genus Gigantidas; species Gigantidas platifrons. Next base: position 153,280 of record MJUT01042295.1, on the reverse strand, counting down.
CTGGTGTCAGTGGTATCTTAAGCAGGTTTCTGGGTGTCAGTGGTATCTTAAGCAGGTTTCTGGGTGTTAGTGGTATCTTAAGCAGGTTTCTGGGTGTCAGTGGTATCTTAAGCAGGTTTCTGTATGTTAGTGGTATCTTAAGCAGGTTTCTGGGTGTTAGTGGTATCTTAAGCAGGTTTCTGAGTGTTAGTGATATCTTAAGCAGGTTTCTGGGTGTTAGTGGTATCTTAAGCAGGTTTCTGGGTGTCAGTGGTATCTTAAGCAGGTTTCTGGGTGTCAGTGGTATCTTAAGCAGGTTTCTGGGTGTTAGTGGTATCTTAAGCAGGTTTCTGGGTGTCAGTGGTTTCTTAAGCAGGTTTCTGGGTGATAGTGGTATCTTAAGCAGGTTTCTGGGTGTCTGTGGTATCTTAAGCAGGTTTCTGTATGTTAGTGGTATCTTAAGCAGGTTTCTGGGTGTTAGTGGTACCTTAAACAGGTTTCATGTCAGTCATATTTTAAGCAGCTTTGCTTTCTTTGTGCTAGTGGGTAACCTTAAGAACAGGTTTTTTTGTGTACATGTATATGTCAGTGATTCCTTAAGTATTTTTCTTGGTGTTACTAATACTTTAAGCAAGTTTCTTGATGTTAAAGCAAAGTAGAACACTTAAATAAATAATCTTTATAACTGATATAATCATGATAATTTGTGGTTAAGCAATCGTGATATCTGGTATAATTTGTTTCTGAGACTAAAGAGAATGGAGGAACTCTATATATATGATATTTACTGTAGTTATTGACAGGATCATAAATCTTATCTAATTTACCTTGCACTTTCTGCCCAATATAATACTCTTTAGATGATTTTATAATGACCATTAACATTCAATGACAGCTGATTGTTGGTTAAAGCACAGGGTATTTCAGTTTCAAAGAAATGTTCACCCTCATCGTTATAGATTTTTGCTTGCAGTTCTAATAGATAAATCTTCAATTACAAAATCTGAAAGAAGAGTCTATTGATTGGGAGAGAACTTAAAGACAACGTACAGAAAGTTAAGCCTTATTTTTGTTCTATTTATATTTAAGGCAATTTACAGTCAATAGAAGGGAGGGTGTAATTACTATAAAAAGTGAGTGTCCATTTATAGTATTTTATTGTTTGTCGTCTGCTCAAGCAAACACTATTATAATTCATGGGAAAAATCACATTGACGTCATTAAGAAAGGATTACTATAGTATGCTTTGTTGATTAAGAAATTGGTTCGTAATAAAACATTCTTAGTACTTGTTTGAAGTACCGGTATTTCCCGTCCAGGACTAAATATCGTTTGTTTAGGAGACCTGATTTATAATATCAAGGTAAATTGTGTTACTGTTTTATGCAATTAATGGCGTACTTAAAGAAAAAAATTTGGACAAGATTGCATTTTAGCTCTAAGCCATTTATTAAATAAAAATATGAAAAATTAAATGAAAAAAAAATTGGTTGCAAGCTGAGTCCCTCTGACAGCCATATTATTCTGTGATAAATCAAATTATTTTTTGTGACATTTTACGGAATTGACTTTTTAGGTATTGCCATGGAAATATAAAACAGCAGATCAAAAGTGATGCTAAGCCTGTTAATGACCAATAAGATCTTATGAAATGTTTTAATGTCTGATGACAAATAAATCCACCCAATGGAATAAGATGATTAAATTCAAATATCGGAGAATCAGAAAATATTGGATGTATGGAATTTACTAATATTAATTGAATGCTGTATGCACGATAAATGGAGAAAAAAAACATAACTCCCAAAGCAATAATGAACTCGAATTATAGAGCTTTTTTTTAATAAGGCTATATACTAGTACCAACTAATTTTTATTCTTATTGTCAACAAATGTTTTGGGTAGTTTTATTTTTGTTCATTGTAGAAATTAAAAGAAATGAATATTGATTCACTAGGGGGATGTTGAAAGCTGAAGGGATATATTTTATTTTATGAGTTTTACTAATATATCCCCCAGCAAAAGGAGGATATAAAAAAAGATACACAATTATAAATGATATCCATATTTTCAAAGCTTCATTAAGTAAAATATGGTAGTTAATTTCTTCTGTAAATTAAATAAAGAACTATTATCACAAACACCAAACTTGTAAGAAATGTTTATTGGATAGTACTCTACACAGAATCTGTTCTTTTTCCTCATCCAGAAATCCATCTAAGTAAAAAGAGACCCAAAAGGGTCCAAATAAAGTATGTCCATATATTTGGATATAAATGTTTTATTGTTCATCTGTTTGTGAGTCCATGAGCTATTTTATTTTGAAAAGACATCTAGAAGGGGCCCAAATTCTGAAATTTTACCCATTTGGAAGGTACCGGTATATAGAATTCTGATTTTTCTTTCAATTTTTATGCCTATTTTTTTTTCTTTGAATTGATTGTACTGAGAGCATTTAGTAGTGTGTTGATGAATCTCCTCTATATTTTACGGTTTCTGAGATAAACCTGAGGGGCCAAATAGTGCCAATTTCAAAATTTTTAATGTTTTTAATTGCAGACAGATTTCTTCTATCTTTAGAAAAAAATATTCTAAAATTGGAAAGCAGTTTTTGATTTTTTGCTCATAATACCTATATTTTTTTGTATCATATGTATAATTTTCAATAAAGAATCTAATATGATAGATGAAAATTCCATTCCATTAGAGATATTTGAAAGATGTGTTTTTTCTAAAAACAATTGTGTGAATTTCAGATGGTTGCTTGTTACATTATGTCATATACTAAAGATTAGTAATATGATTTTGAATTACAATAATTGAAGGCCTGCAAAAACAGTTACAGAATACAATATTAAAATATCTCTTTGAAGAAATAAGTTTTTGCAATAATTTTGGCTAAAAATAGCTTAAATCAAGTCAATTTTAGAGAGACGGGGGAAAATAGCTCTGCGTTAATTTAGCTGCAGATAATAAAATGAAATAGAAAGCAAAATCTGAATCAATTCACACATGTCTTAGCATTGATTGAATCCACGAGGATATTAAATGAAATATCGATTTTTTTTTATTGATGGCAAATTAAGTGGAGATTATATGCCTAAAATTCTTGTGTAGCATGGTAAATGTTACCTCTGAATAATCTTGTGTGACTTGAACAGTGCCTTGTGAAATCGTGAAACATTAGGGTATGCCAGATAGTAGGTTATCATACCACCTTCTGTATTCCTTCTCTTTGTGTACTGTTTTTATCTTCTCTAATACATTTTTTTTTATCTGGGTTATAATTAACCATGTTTGAAATATTTATAAAAAAAAGTTATAAATATCGCCTGTGAGCTAGGATATCAAAATCAGTAGTATGTTTTTATTTATTTATCTAGAGGTAAGACTCTTTTAATATTTTATTGTAGAACATTTAGATATTTTTATTTTTCAAATTTCACTAAAGAATATGGAGTTTTAAGCTATGTGTATATTTATATATATGGGTCCTATGGTACTGTGATAGTTAAGTATGAAATACGGTGGAAAAAATTGATTGAAATAGCATGTAAATTCACGAAACCATAGAACTCATTATTACACAGGATCAGACTATAATTATACAAAGTCTAAGGATTTCTTAAGACTAAGCAGTATAATATATTATTTCAGAGATTACACTTTCTCACTGTGATAATGTAGTCTTCTTCTTATTAGTCAAGGGATGAATTTTATTCAGTTATTTAACTGATTTCAGCTAGTTTCCTCAGGAGAGAAATTGCCAAAAGTTGCTGGACACAGTCAAAACAGGGCATAAATGGATTATTTGGAATGGGATGTTGGTGGTTTCACCTATTTTTCATTGATTTTCTGTTATTTTATTTTCTAACCAGAATCATCCCTGTAATAGATGACCCATTTTGCTAGGAAAAATGTGGCCTCATAAGAGGGGTGGTCTCTCTTGAGGAGGAGAATTTAGAACATGTAGTATTTTTACTATCTCAGGGAATCTAAAATCTGTTAAATAACAACCTCTTACTCATTCTACAATGACATATACAACATGACATGTGAGGATGCAGTTATAAAGATGTAAACACATCAATAGTAACAATATCGTCATTGATCACATGATATCATTGTTGACGTTGTTTGTACTAGAATCGTTTCTTAGAAATTGTCAACTTGCGTTACATAGACTACTAATAATTGTATTATGATTTGACAATTCCTATGAGACTGTTGTACAGTATTGGTTCCTGTAGTGCTTGACATGACTAGACAATCCTTTTGAGTTTTTGTCGTCAAATATTACGGCAGTTTCTCTATTGCAGTTTGTAACCAGTACAAATCGACTTTGATTCTTGATCAAGAACCAGAGAATTCAGTGATTGATAATTGTCTAAGGCAAAAATAGCAATTTTTGTTTCAGCTACATGTGTATCATAGCATTCAAACCTGTCTATGTGGGCCTCTGTATTAAGCAGTCACCTGTATTTAAAGGCCACCATGTCTTGTCCTGTCATAGAAAACTTCATATAAATTGAACATCTTTTAAGAGATCATCTGTGTTATATTACCACTTTTTCTTTGTCTCAAAGGTGACCTCTTACTACAGGTTTGCCTGTATTTCAAATTACTTTTGATAAGATGATTCCAGCTTCAGTGTACTAGACCAACTTGCTGAGCTAGGTTTTTATTGAGCTAGCTCGCTGATACAAGAGTCTACAGATAAACAAGTTGCTCCACTCAGACACATTTCCTTGACTTTGAGCCAACCTGTCATAGCTCTTACTCCTTAAATTATGCTGTGTGATTTACAGGGAAACAACAAATGCTAAATTTATAGTGTTTTTTTAAACATTAAAAAATGACAATGATGATGAGGATACTAGACTACAAAACAATTAAATTATCAGAAATGTCTACAACCATTTTTAACTGTTTGGAATACTTTAGTATCAGATTTTGTCTTTAGTAAGTAGTAAGTAGGTTACAATAGATTTCATATTTATAATTTATTTTCACTTAATTATGTTTTTTTTTCTTTGAAATAAATAGTAATAGGATATATAAAAGATTGTACAGTACAATTCTAAGTTTTGTTTTCAGTATCAATTTTTTTCCATTCATATCTATTATTCAAATAAATGTATGTGCTTATTGAAAATTCAAAATTGTACAAATTGTAAACAGTGAATGTTAATGTCTTTGTGACCAGCTTAGAGATTAAATGAAATAGAATAAAAGACAAAAAAATCAGTCTTTGAATTTAGGATTTAGAATGCACAGGTCCGAATCTAAGATTTTTAATATTTTGTCTAAGATGTGTTACAAAAACATGAAAATTTACAGGTCCAAACTGAATTTTGCTGGCCGTAGGCTGGGGGACCTGTGCTAATTTCATAGACTGAAAATACCACACTGTCGAAATGAAATTGTGTTTTCCCTCAAGCAGAAAGATGTTTTGTAATACATGTACCAATAATATTAATGAAAAAAACTGTTATGTCAAGTATTATAAAACACCATGTACAGTGGTTTGTACATAAATAATAAAAAAATAAAAACATCAAAATGTATGTTATTACCACAATGACCGTTTGTACATCGGTAAACGTTGTTTAGAGATTATATCATTACAACAGGAAGCACTGGTAAGAAAATTAACTAGTTGATTTTGAAACTTATTGGTTTTTTTTGTTGTTTTTTTTTTAACAAATCTTGATTTTTATCCATTCTATGATAAAGTTCTCAATATTATTATTATATATATATATAAATACAGTCAAACTTGTAATAAGAGGTCACCTTTGGGACAAAGAAAGAGTGGTCTTTTAAGACAGGTAACTTCTTAAAAGAGGTTCAATTCATCTGCAATTTTGTATGACAGGACAAGAAAAAGGTGACCTTTTAATACAGGTGACTGCATGGACAGGTTTGACTGTAGATATAAAAATCAAGTAATCTTCTATTGAAAGGGTATTGTGGTCTAGAGTGAGCGGATGATCGTTGTTTCATGCCAAATTAGCAATTTTCCAGCTTTATTGTGATGAGAACAAGTTTCATTTCAATGAGATGATGATGATGATGATGTATGCTTTATAGACCAGCAAGCTTTGCTGGATTTTTATAGTGCTAACTCACTGAAACAAAAGTCTGCTGTAGGCATGTCGCTCCACTCTGACATATTATCTTGATTCCAAGCCAACCATTCTTTGCTTTTACAGTTACCAGTATTTTTTTAAACTGTACTTACTGATTTAACAAGATAAGGTGTGTCAGATCTGAACTTTTTAATTTGTTAATTATGTTGCCATAGAGACATGAATAGGAAGTACCCTTTTAATCAGATCTATACATGTAGTATTGTATTTATATACAAGATTTTTATACAGTAATAAATTTTAGTTAATGTTCAATAATATATGAAATCGTATCCTTGGTGTAAAAGTTTTATTTCCGTTATTACATGATTAAGGTCATTAAAGTCAGAAATTTATTACAAATACCTGCAAACCGAAGCAAATGAGGAATGTCAATCGTAATCTGATGGAACCAATGGAACAACACCATCCATAAGAGGAAAATTGATGATAGGGTTTGATTGATTGGTGTTTAATGCCAACTTTAGCAATATTTCAGCTATATCGTGACTTGAACAAATTTTATTTATTTAACTAATTAGACACTTGATGATAAGAAAAGAGAAATTGACACTTTTGTTGTGAAACATGTTTGTTAGATTTACATAGAGAAAGGGATATGTCTAAATCCAAAAAATTGACATATGTCACTTGTAATGTTAGCCTTATTCAATGTTGAATCCTTGGGATAAATTTGTTTTTCAAACTTAAGAAAATTTAGATTATTTACAGTAAAGATATCATCTATGTATCTGCAATTATTATACCCCCTGCAAACAAAGTTTGGGGGGTATATAGGAATCACCCTGTTTGTCCGTCCGTCCGTCTGTCCATGTACCTTGTAAGC